>CM054991.1:4376080-4539039 GCA_029030765.1 Salix suchowensis
GACGATTAAATCAATCTTGCTGGCATGGAGAAAAAGCTGTCGGTAATGAGGGGTGGTGTTAGGTGGTTGGTTGGTTGTTGGTTGAGGATAGAGAGTGTTGCTAGCATGGCTGTAAGAGAGAGAGAGTGTTGCTAGCATGGCTGTAAGAGAGAGAGAGTGTTGCTAGCATGGCTGTAAGAGAGAGAGAGAGAGCACTACAACACAGGGAAGGCTGCCAATGATGGCTCTACCGATGCTAAGAAAGATGGTGGGGGTTGCCGTTGGTGGTTATGTGTGTGTGTGTTTTTCACCTTTTGCACTATGTGTCTTCGTCTTCCTCATGTTATTTCCTACAAATTTTCATGTCTTTTCTCCCCTGATTGTGTGTAAATTCTCATTTTATAGACTAAATGTGCAGGTTATAGGGCATGAGAGTGATGTCTAGAAGATGGTGTGTTGCAGGAAATGGTGTGTTGCAAGAAATGGTGGGTTGCAGGGTAAAGAAAAGGTTTTAGCACTCCTAGTATGCTCTACCTAAGTTAAGTTACTTAGTGTTTTGGTTTGCCTTATGATTGTTATGGTGTTGGTGTTATCTAATCAATTTTATTAGGATAGTTTTATTATGATAAATAGACTTTGGCCAAATAAATCATACATTTAGATATGTCTATATGGTGCCAAGGAGAATCGATGCAAATCTCATGAAATATGTGTTTGATTCATTTACAACCTATGAATTAAGAGACGAGTTAGGATAAAAAATCTAAAGAGATTCAATGTGCTTTAAAGTTTTTTTTTCCCTTTAGTATTTCATGTCTTTGATATTTGTAAATCACAAGGAAATTTAGAGCGCTTTGAAAACCTTATTTTGCCTTAGAGTTTCCATACATCGTTTATACATCGTTTATATGAATTCCCTAAAAAGAAGTTTTTTATATTTTTTGAAATATTGGCCAACACCGTTTATAATCTACAAACAAGTAAAATCCAAAAATACAAGAAACTAATTATTGTATATATAGAATTCAGGCTAAAACACATTTTCTCTTAAACTTTGAATATTTGTTTTTTTTTCAAAAACAAATGTTCAAGATATGTTATGAGGGATTATGAGGGATTTATTCAATCTTAAATCTATGGTAAAAAAAAATGGAAACCCTAGTTGTGCAAAAAGAAACAACATATAATCATGCATGATAGCCAAGCAACATAAATTATTATAATGTTATCTAAACCAGCTCCGCCTATTTTTTCAATTAGACTAATTAACTTTTCCAAATTTAAAATTGGTCTTTGATTATATTGATAAATCCTCGAAACATTGAGACAAAAAATCATGTCTATAGAATAAAACCTCCAAACTTTGGTCAGAAACATTTTGTGATAGGATTTTATGCTTTTACATTAAACATTCAAACAAGAATATCTTAAGATTCTGATATCTAAATCAGGATATTTAAAAACCCAAATTTATCTATGTGTATACGACTATAGAGGAGAGGTGCTTGCCACCAACGGCTATAGAGGAGAGATGACGGGAAAGGGAGAAGGAGAGCTGAGGGGAGGCTCACTGTGGAGGCCAGGAAAAGTTGTTGAAGACTGCCATGGGGCTGAGAGAAAGCTCGCCTGAGGAAAGAGAAGATAGTGAGCGTGAGATCGTGAGGAGGCCGTGAGGAGTAGATGGCTGGCCGGTGAAGGGAAGAGCTGAACGGCCAGAGAAAGGAAAAAAGACAAAGGATGGGGCTCGCTTGGGAAGGGCTGAGTTGGTCTCTGGGAAGTGGTGGTTGGCCGGAGAGGGCAAAGAGAGGGAATGGTGAAGAGGGGGCTGCAGCTGCTGCCCCATGGGGACCGGCGGTTGCAGCCCCAAAGGGGAGAAAGAGATAGATTAGGGTTTTTTGATTTTAGGGTTCAAGAATTTGATTTTTTATCGATTAAGCCTTTAATTAATTTGATGAAACCAATTTAAAGTATAATTAAGTCCTTGCACTTAATTAAATCCTTCAATTGGACCCTAAATTAATTCCCAAATATAATTATACTTTTAAATTGGCCGAGGATTAAATCAAATTGGCCTATAAAAATATAATTATATTTCTCGACCTAATTTTTACACAGATTTATCCGATGATATATTATTTTTTCTTAAATCTGTATTTTCCTCTATTTTTGGGGATAAAAGAGATACAAATAGACTCTCGAAAAGAACCAAAATTTGCACATTGATTTTTCTACCCTCGCTGACCCTCTTTATTTTATTTTTGTTATTTTTTGGTATATTTTGGGGAGTCACCCAAAAAATGGGTGATGACACATACAAAGAAGTAATAACCCAAGAGTGCCTAACAAATCATCTGACAGAAAAAAAAAAGTACACATTCCAGATTACTGTTAGGATTGTGTAATTGATGAAGAATAATAAGAGAGAAAACAGAGGAGAGGGAGAAAAGAGAATTTGAATTTTATTATATTTGTCACACACATTGTGTGTTACAACAACCACTATTTATACACTTTGTATACTCTCTATTTTATACTCTAACATCCCCCCTCAATCTCTTGCTTTGACAAACTAAGCATGAGATTGCAGCAATAAAAACAAAACACGAGTACTCGAATCCTTTTTTGACAAAAATCACTATGTAAAAGAAAGATGAGTTTGAATATGATTAAGAAGAAAAAGAAAGAAAGAAAAAATGCTCAAATGACAAAGAAGATAGAAGAGAGAGAAATGACATTTCATATGTCTACTTCAGTTTTTCTAAAGTTTTTCATCTTTGAGAAGAGAGGGATGAGGAAAAAAAATGGGAGGTAAGGGAGGTGATAGAATGGGTTTGAATTTCATTTGTCTACTTCAGTTTTTCTGAAGTTTTTCATTTGTCGATGAATTTCTTAATTTGTGTAAGAATTCATTTTGTAATTCTTTTTTTTTCTGTTCTCTTTTTTTTTCGTTCTTTTCTTTTTTTCGTTCTTTTCTTTTTTTCTTTCTTTTTCTCTTACAATTAATCAAAAACACACATTTGGCATGCACAAAGTGACATCACAGCACTTGGAAGGAGAACAGAATTCCCAGAAGAAACGACCTTTGTCACGCGCTCGGCACAGCAGTACGCTCCTTCAAGTTCCACAATCCCACTCTCAGACTCAGCCCCAGCGACCATAAAATCAAGAAACAAATAAAGTTGAAAAGCATGCTCAAGGAAATGAGAGAGGTGAAAGCTTGAAAGCGTGCACACAAAATGATGAATGAAGTTTCATGAATTACGATCCCTGCAAAACATTTTTTAGATTTTCAATGGGGATGCAATGCATGATGTCACCCAAAATTAGAAAAAGATAAAGCTGAAAAGCATGCTCAAGGAAATGCAAGAGATGAGAGCTTGAAAGCATGCACACAAAATGAATGAAGGTTCGTAAATTACGATCCCTCCAAAATATTTTTTAGATTTTCAATGGGGATGCAATGCATGATGACACCCAAAATCAAGAAAGAGATAAAACTGAAAAGCATTCTCAAAGAGGTAAGAGCTTGAAAGCGTGCACACAAAATGAATGGGGATGCGATGCATGATGATGCATGTATACTTAAAAAAATGCGTACCAATTTTGTAAGAGTTGTGAAAAATGTCAAAAGATGGGTAACCTATCCCGTAGGAATGAAATGCCACAAAATCCTATTTTATATTGTGAAATTTTTGATGTATGGGGCATGGATTTTATGGGACCTTTCCCTAGCTCTTTTGGTTTTGTTTACATTCTACTTGCTGTGGATTATGTGTCGAAATGGGTAGAAGCAAAAGCTACCTATACTAACAATTCTAAAGTTGTTGTAGGATTTCTCAAGTCTAATATTTTTAGTAGGTTTGGAATTCCGAGAGCAATAATAAGTGATCAAGGTACCCATTTTTGCAACCAAACTGTGGAAGCATTGATGCGAAAATATGGAGTCCACCACCGAGTAGCCACAACTTATCATCCACAAACCAATGGACAAGCAGAAGTTTCAAATCGGGAAATTAAGAATATCCTTGAGAAGACAGTGAGCCCTAATCGAAAAGATTGGAGTCTACGTTTGGAAGATGCACTGTGGGCATACCGAACAGCATACAAAACTCCAATTGGAATGTCACCATATAGGTTGGTATTCGGTAAGTTGTGTCATTTACCTGTTGCCATTCAACATCGTGCTTATTGGGCAGTGAAGCAATGTAACTTGGATGCTAAAGAAGCCGGAGTAGAAAGAAAGTTACAACTGCAGGAGTTGGAGGAGATTCGGTTGGAAGCTTATGATAATGCATTGTTGTACAAGGAGAGAACAAAGTACCTTCATGATAAGCTGCTGCTCCGAAAACAATTTTCCATTGGTCAGAAGGTATTACTTTTTAACTCCAGGTTGAAATTCATGCCAGGTAAGTTAAGATCTAGATGTATTGGACCATTTGTTGTAGTGAATATTTTTCCAAATGGTGTTATTGAAATTCAGAGTTTGGAAACTAATAAGATTTTTAAGGTGAATGGTCATAGACTTAAGCCTTATATTGATGATTTTGATGGCACTAATGTGAAGGAGATGCAATTGGTCAGTCCAATTTACCAAGATTAATGTTGCAAAAGGACTTTGTCTAGCCAAAGACAATAAAAAAGGCGCTTTTGGGAGGCAACCCAACTGTGGTGGTGCACCACAATGAATAAAGATTTCTTTTCTGTTGGATTCCTTTTATCATTATCCATCTTTATATTTAATATGATTTTAATTTGTTTTTCCTCAGCCATTCTCTCAGACAGGTTTTTGATCCAGTTGCCACTCCGGTCAAATATGCAAAGAAATGCTCCACCGAATGTTAGTAATACAAAGAGTAATCAGGGCAGTTTTCTCTTTTCCCTTTTTGGTGAATTTACTAAGTTTACTTGCACACATTGAGGTCAATGTCCATTTTTAGTGTGGGGGTGCATTCCTTAAATCCAATATTTTTGAAAAAAAAAAATCTTTGTCTCCAATATTTTTGAAAAAAAAAAAAAACCTCGAGCAAATTTTTATTTTGGTATGTTTTGTTTTGAATGTTAATGTCATGAACGACTTTTCAGTTGAACTCAAGAAAAATCATAACATGATTGAATGATGAACTTGCTTCTTAAAGGTTGTTTAGTCAAGCGATATTATTTGGAAGAAAAGTAGCTGAATGTGATAGACACTAGCCTGTGAGATTTTGAGCCTAATGATCGAAACATCCATATCGATCTCTATTTTCCTTTCATGTGTGATGTTCTTCCATTTGTTTTGTTTCTCTAGAACTTGCCATGATTCTTTTCGAGACCACATTGATACATGCATGCATAAACATGATTAAGGCATTCTTTGTTATATGCCACATAAAGCCTATCAACCCACCTTTGAATTAATATTCCCATTGCGAACCCTTTTGAGCTGATGACCCTTTTTCCTTGATAACCCACATTACAAGCCTTACCATTTATCTCACCCAAGTCGTAGGGACCAGTGGAGTATAATTCATAATTATAGGAGCATGAGACTACTTGGAAAGTTGGGAGAGTTTTGAAAGGTGATGTGATATGGTAGGGAAATGCCATAGATTGTTACTCTAAAGTACTTTCAGTATATTATTGAAAAGATTAGCTCTATTGGTTGCTTCATCCTTGATGACACATTGATATATATTAAATCATGGGCTAGAGCAAAGGAATGAAGAAAATATGGAAATTATAAGAATCCATGCCAAAAAGCTAAGCTTTCTGCTTGATAGCAACTATTTGTTCTTATCATTGATTCCTCGACAAATTCTAATAAGAGGTCAACGATCGTCCCTTAAGTGGAGTGCAAATGTTTTTGTGAGTGATAGATTATCCAACAACAAAGGATAAAGTGGGTTTGATATCTTTAAGTTTAAAGAAGGGATGGATGGAGTATTTGAGGTTTCGTGTTCAAATTCGAGGTACTTTACTCCATTGGTCTCAATGGCTTTTAAACTACTTTACCAAATAAATTTCCTACCTTAAACCGAGCCCCATTACAACCCTTCTGAAGACCTTATGATTTATGTAATGCATGTAATCTAGGTGGTGGAGAGTGAGATGATTAGCAAGCTTATGGTAGATAACTTACATTGGAAGAAATTTGAGAGAAACACTAACCTGTCAAACACGTGAGAATGGAGTGATTATTTCTATGAGGTCTATGAATTCGGTTATTTTATTTTCAAATAAAAAATGCTTGCTAAGCATTTCTTTTAAGTTGTGTAGATTGTTGTTCATGAAATATTATGGTAATTTAAGAGTTTGATTGTTCTTAGTTGATGGCATTGCATTTTCTTTCGAAAAAATAGATTTGAATCTTGCCCGAGGACGTGCAAAAGCTAAGTGTGGGGGAATTTGACAAGTGCAAAATACACATCTATTTGTATTCCTTTTACATTATGCTTTTCAACATCTTTCAAGCTTATTTCAACATATTGAAAGTTATTTTATGGGTTTGACATGTTAAAGAGACTTTGTGGATTACTTGCTATAAAATAGGAAATTTTGCACTTTATATTACGGACCTTTGTTGCATGTTTCAGGTTTTAATTCCTAAAGAGGAGTTTCAAAATTGGAAATATAGATATCAAGCTTTCTAGAAAAGTATTGTGGCAGAAATTCAATGCAGATTTGGGCATCCAATTGGAACAACAACGTCAAACTGGACTCTGTTCGCGCACCAACACTGAACTGGGCATATCTGGAGCATACGATGTCCAAATCAAGTGATTCAAAAGCCCAAATTCATCTACACATTTAGGGATACAACTTTCATGAAGAGACCGAAGTCAGGAAAAATCATCTACATCACGAAAATACTGGTGCAATCTGGATGACGGGATATGCTTCCCAATTTGTCAAAGATTAGAGAGATTTTCTCTACAACACTTATCTCCTATTCTTTAGCTTGAGTGACACCATTAGGGTTAGGACTCTTCCAGAATAAAAGGGAAGATACATGCAAGCAAGGGACTCTTCTCTCTTTCTCCATCAATTTTTCCAGATTCGGCAAAGAACCTAAAAAGGCATGAGCAGCTGATTCACTTTCTTGGTTCAAAGGGGATAGCATCCATCTTCATTATTGGTTGTGAGAAGTAACATTTCCATTGTAATCCTTACACTTTCAAGTATTTATTTATCTTTTTCCAGAATTTAAGCTATTGATTTCGGATTCATGCTTATGGAATTAGTTTGATATGGTTTATGTGCTTTCTATGTTTCTTTCAATCTGTAATTGTTGTGAGGAACAAGAATAAGAAGCAAGTAAATTAATTTGATTGTCTTATCTATCACATTAATTTATTTAGGATGAATAGGACGAGTATATGTTCAAGCTTTTGAATGTTAGCTAGGAATAAATTGCGTAGATCTTGATCTTAAAGCTACCGTTGAGTGAAGAAAGATTGCTTCTCAATACTTAATTCGCTTGACGATAAGGAACTAATTAGAAGTTTATTCGGATTAGTTTAGCATGCCTCTAGGTTTCCCTTAGCTTTAATGGAAGCCTAATTTATTTGCTTGTTGTGAAAGGATATTAATTTAACTTCTATGATCAACCAATTTGTAAGATTGGAGGAATCACCCCTTTGAACCGAGTTGCCAACATCTTGATTAACCTTCGTTAAGACTTAGCACTTTTATTTATTTAATTCTTGTTGATTCAAACCACCCCGTTCTTTTGAATTTGGTATTTGTAGGAAAATAAATCAATTTCCCTTGGGTTCGACCTGGTCTCTACCACCATACTACTAAAATTATTGTTTCGGTGATAGTAAAATCAGAATTAATTTGTGAAGGTTTCGACAACCGTCAAATTTGGCGCCGTTGCCGGGAAGTTTTTTATTTTTCTTTAATATCAAACTAATTTATGCCAAGATCTTCTCATACAGGTGAATTAGTTTTTGATCCAGAGATTGAAAAGACTGCAAGAGCGAATAGGAAGGCTAAAAGACAAGAGGACATCTTGCCGGCCTTAACACCTGTGCACAGTGAATCCGAGACAGACATACAAGAAGAAACGACTGAAATAATGGCACAACAAAGGACTTTGCGGGAGTTAGCAACTCCCAACGTTAACCAACAACCTTTGTGCATTGAATTTCCTAATATTGAGGTAGCTTTTGAATTAAAATCAGGATTGATTCATTTGTTACCTACTTTTCGAGGCCTTGCAGGTGAAGATCCCCATAAGCACTTGAAGGAATTTCATGTTGTATGTTCAACCATGAAGCCGCAAGGAGTGAGTGAGGAACAAATTAAATTGAGGGCTTTTCCATTCTCATTGGCAGACAAAGCAAAGGATTGGTTATACTACCTTCCTTCAGGATCAATAAGGACATGGAATGAATTGAAGAAAAGGTTTCTGAAAATTTCTTTCCAACCTCAAGGGCCGGAACAATTAGGAAAGAAATTAGTGGGATTCGCCAAAATAATGGAGAAACTTTGTATGAGTATTGGGAACGTTTTAATCAGCTGGTTGCTAGTTGCCCACACCACCAAATTTCTGATCAATTGTTGTTGCAATATTTTTATGAAGGATTATTGCATATGGACAGAAGCATGATAGATGCTGCAAGTGGGGGAGCACTTGTAGAAAAGACTCTGATGCAAAGAAGAGATTTAATCTCTATGATGGCAGCAAATTCACAACAATTTGGAATCGGAGGTGACAACAATCCTAGAAAGGTAAGTGAGGTGAGTCACTCTAATCTTGAAACTCAACTTTCGTAATTAACCTCTCTTGTCAAGGTGTAGTTTTGGGACAGTAAGACAGCACTGTAGTTTGCGGTATTTGTGCTTTTTCGGATCACTCTACCGACATGTGCCCACAACTTCAAGAGGATGTAATTCCTCAAGTGAATGCTGTAAATGGGTTTGGTAACCAGCCAAGGAACCATGACCCATATTCAAATCAAGTACAACCCAGGGTTGGAGAGACCACCCAAACCTAAGGTATGGACAACCCCATAATCGGCAACAGCTCCCTTCTTTCTGGGTCGAATAAAGCAGCCCCTCCACCTCACCAAGCATCAAGCTCGTGTATGTCTCTAGAGGATATTGTGAAATCTTTAGCAACTAACACCCATTTGTTCCAGATAGGAGACAAGAGCTAGCATCCAAAATTTAGAAACTCAAGTGTCACAGTTGGCAACTTCATTGGGCAAAATGGAGGCTAACAAGGGTAAGTTACCACTCAACCGTAAGTTAACCCACGAGAAAATGCTAATGCAATAGTCCTTAGAAGTGGTAAGGAGGTGCAGACCTCATCACCAAGGCTGACAGTGCCGTAGGAAATTAGAAAAGAAGGAAACACGCCACTTGAGTCCCCTTTGCCAAAGTCAGGTAATGAGGTAAGTATTGAGTCAACTTTGCATAAGCCAAATACGTTAGTTGCACCTCCATTTCCTAGCAGGTTGGCGAAGACAAAGAAAGAGGAGGGGCGAGCATGAATTGTTTGAAACCTTTCGAAGGTTGAGATCAACATTCCATTGTTGGATGCAATCAAGCAAATTCCACGTTATGCCAAGTTTCTCAAGGAGTTGTGCACCAACAAGAGGAGGTTAAGAACTGAAGAAAAAATCAGAGTTGGAGAGAACGTGTCAGCAGTAATACAAAGAAAATTGCCTCAAAAATGCAAGGATCCAGGTATGTTTACTATTCCATGTGTGATTGGAGATTATACGCTAGGAAGGGCAATGCTAGATTTAGGAGCATCAATAAATGTTATGCCTCTTTCAATCTATAAATTTTTGAATCTAGGACCTTTACAGGAAACAAGGGTAATAATTCAATTAGCAGATAGGTCTAACGCATATCCTGAAGGTATTATTGAGGATGTTCTGGTTAAAGTCAATGAATTAATTTTTCCTGCAGATTTTTATATCATTGACATGGATGATGATTGTGCTTTAAATTCAACTCATATATTGTTAGGTAGACCATTCATGAAAACAGCCAGGACTAAGATTGATGTGCATAAGGGTACTTTATCTTTTGAGTTTGATGGGGAAATAGTAACGTTTAATATTTTTGATGCTATGAAATATCCCGATGAATTTGAATCTGCTTTTTCATATTGATGTTATTGACCCCATTGTGCAAGATGATTTTGAGTTGAATCTTATGAAGGATAAGTTGAACTTAGTGTTGCAACAGAGCAAGACCGATAAGGATGCAAGGAGAGAAATTGATGAAGACATGAAAGAAGCAATAATGTCCTTACACTCATTGCCTATAATGCCTAACATGTGGACTAGCTTACCTGTTGAATTACCAAGTTCACATGTTAAAGATCTTCCTTCTATTGTGCAACCACCGAAGCTGGAGTTAAAAATGTTGCCCACACATTTGAAGTATGTGTACTCAGGAGAGGATGAAACATTGCCAGTCATTATTGCAAATGATTTAACCGAAGTTCATGAGGAAAAATTATTAAGGGTTTTGAGGGAACACAAGACAGCAATTGGTTGGACATTGGCAGACATTAAAGGGATCAGCCCTACACTTTGTATGCACAGAATTTTCCTTAATGGTGATGCCAAACCTGTGAGGGAACCTCAGCGCAAACTAAATCCAGCAATGAAGGAGGTTGTTATGAAAGAAATTTTGAAGTTATTGGACCAAGGGATTATCTATCCAATATCTGATAGTCCATGGGTAAGTCCGGTGCATGTAGTTCCCAAGAAGACTGGTCTAACTCTTGTTCCCAACGAACAAAACGAACTTATCCCCATGAGAGTGCAGAATGGGTGGAGAATGTGTATTGATTTCAGGAAATTGAATGCTCACACAAGAAAGGATCACTTCCCAATTCCTTTCATAGATGAAATGCTTGAAAGACTAGCAGGTAAGTCATTTTTCTGTTTCTTAGATGGATTTTCTGGTTACTATCAAATAATTGTAGCTCAAGAAGACCAAGAAAAGACAACTTTTACTTGTCCATTTGGAGCATTTGCTTACCGACGTATGCCTTTTGGATTGTGCAATGCCCTGTGTACATTTCAAAGATGTATGATGAGCATTTTTTTCCGACTTGATTGAAAATTGCATTGAAATTTTTATGGATGACTTTACTGTTTATGGCAATTCTTTTGATCAATGTTTAGATCACTTAACTAAGGTTTTGAAGAGATGTATTAGCACAAACTTGGTTTTAAACTATGAAAAATGTCATTTCATGGTCCAGCAAGGGATAGTTTTGGGTCATGTGGTTTCGGCTAGAGGTATTGAGGTTGACAAAGCAAAAGTTGATTTGATTACAAGTTTACCCTATCCCACTAATGTTAAGGAAATTCGTAGTTTTCTTGGTCATGCAGGTTTCTATAGGCGATTCATCAAGGATTTCTCGAAGATTGCACAACCACTGTCTCAACTTTTGCAAAAGGACATGCCTTTCAACTTTGAAGCAAATTGCAAGATATCATTTGACAAATTGAAGGAGCTCCTCACCTCGGCACCAATCATACAACCACCAAATTGGGAGATGCCCTTTGAAATCATGTGTGATGCAAGTAAACTTGCAATAGGAGCTGTACTTGGCCAACGAAATGGAAAGAAAAGCCATGTTATTTGCTATGCTTCGAGGACACTAAACTCGGCTCAATGCAATTATTCAACAACAAAAAAAGAGCTTTTAGCTATTGTGTTTGCCTTGGACAAATTTAGATCATATTTGTTAGGATCTAAAGTGATTGTTTTCTCAGATCATGCAGCTCTTAAGTACTTATTATCAAAGAAAGAATCCAAACCAAGGCTTATACGTTGGATTTTGTTGTTGCAAGAGTTTGATTTGGAAATCAAGGATAAAAAAGGAGCCGACAATTCAAAGGGCGTGCACCATTTGAGCAGAATTGTGAATGAGGAAGATATGCTACCAATTGCCGAGACATTCCCCGATGAGCAACTATTGCATTTACAAGGTAAGGAACCATGGTATGCCGATATTGTTAATTTTTTTGGTTACAGTGAATCTTACCTCATGAATTAAAGAAAGCTGAAAAAGGACAAAATAAAGAATGACTCTAAGTATTACATATGGGATGAGCCATATCTTTGGAAATTAGGTTCAGATCAAGTTATTCAAGATGTGTACCAAATGATGAAATTTATTCCATTCTTACTTATTGTCATAATTATGCATGTGGTGGACATTTTGGACCCAAAAGAACAGCTAGAAAAATTTTAGACAATGGGTTTTATTGGGAAACTCTTTTTAAAGATGCCTACCAATTTTGTAAGAGTTGTGAAAAATGTCAAAAGATGGGTAACCTATCCCGTAGGAATGAAATGCCACAAAAATCCTATTTTTATATTGTGAAATTTTTTGATGTATGGGGCATGGATTTTATGGGACCTTTCCCTAGTTCTTTTGGTTTTGTTTACATTCTACTTGCTGTGGATTATGTGTCGAAATGGGTAGAAGCAAAAGCTACCTATACTAACGATTCTAAAGTTGTTGTAGGATTTCTCAAGTCTAATATTTTTAGTAGGTTTGGAATTCCGAGAGCAATAATAAGTGATCAAGGTACCCATTTTTTGCAACCGAACTCGTGGAAGCATTGATGCGAAAATATGGAGTCCACCACCGAGTAGCCACAACTTATCATCCACAAACCAATGGACAAGCGTAAGTTTCCAAATCGGGAAATTAAGAATATCCTTGAGAAGACAAAGTGAGCCCCAACCGAAAAGATTGGAGTCTACGCTTGGAAGATGCACCGTGGGCATACCGAACAAAGCATACAAAACTCCAATTGGAATGTCACCATATAGGTTGGTATTCGGTAAGTTGTGTCATTTACTCGTTGCCATTCAACATCGTGCTTATTGGGCAAAGTGAAGCAATGTAACTTGGATGCTAAAGAAGCCGGAGTAGAAAGAAAGTTACAACTGCATGGAGTTGGAGGAGATTCGGTTGGAAGCTTATGATAATGCATTGTTGTACAAGGAGAGAACAAAGTACCTTCATGATAAATCGCCGCTCCGAAAACAATTTTCCATTGGTCGAAGGTATTACTTTTTAACTCTGTGTTGAAATTCATGCCGTAAGTTAAGATCTAGATGGATTGGACCATTTGTTGTAGTGAATATTTTTTCCAAATGGTGTTATTGAAATTCGTAGTTTGGAAACTAACAAGATTTTTTAAGGTGAATGGTCATAGACTTAAGCCTTATATTGATGATTTTGATGGCACTAATGTGAAGGAGATGCAATTGGTCACCCCAATTTACCAAGATTAATGTTGCAAAAGGACTTTGTCTAGCCAAAGACAATAAAAAAGGCGCTTTTGGGAGGCAACCCAACCGTGGTGGTGCACCACAATGAATAAAGATTTCTTTTCCGTTGGATTCCTTTTATCGTTTTCTCTCTTTCATATTTAATATGATTTTAATTTGTTTTTCCTCAGCCATTCTCTCGCATGTGTTTTTGATCCAGCTTGCCACTCCCGGTCAAATATGCAAAGAAATGCTCCACCGAATGTTAGTAATACAAAGAGTAATCGTGGCGCTTTTCTTTTTCCCTTCTTGGTGAATTTATCGAATTTACTTGCACACATTGAGGTCAATGTCCATTTTTAGTGTGGGGGGTGCATTTCTTAAATCCAATATTTTTTGAAAAAAAAAACTCGAGCAAATTTTTGTTTTGTTTTGTTTTGTTTTGAATGTTAATGTCATGAACGACTTTTCAGTTGAACTCAAGAAAAATCATAACATGATTGAATGATGAACTTGCTTCTTAAAGGTTGTTTAGTCAAGCGATATTATTTGGAAGAAAAGTAGTTGAATGTGATAGACACTAGCCTGTGAGATTTTGAGCCTAATGATCGAAACATCCATATCGATCTCTATTTTCTTTCATGTGTGATATTCTTCCATTTGTTTTGTTTCTCTAGAACTTGCCATGATTCTTTTCGAGACCACATTGATACATGCATGCATAAACATGATTAAGGCATTCTTTGTTATATGCCACATAAAGCCTATCAACCCACCTTTGAATTAATATTCCCATTGCGAACCCTTTTGAGCTGATGACCCTTTTTCCTTGATAACCCACATTACAAGCCTTACCATTTATCTCACCCAAGTCGTAGGGACCAGTGGAGTATAATTCATAATTATAGGAGCATGAGACTACTTGGAAAGTTGGGAGAGTTTTGAAAGGTGATGTGATATGGTAGGGAAATGCCATAGATTGTTACTCTAAAGTACTTTCAGTATATTATTGAAAAGATTAGTTCTATTGGTTGCTTCATCCTTGATGACACATTGATATATATTAAATCATGGGCTGGAGCAAAGGAATGAAGAAAATGTGGAAATTATAAGAATCCATGACAAAAAGCTAAGCTTTCTGCTTGATAGCAACTATTTGTTCTTATCATTGATTCCTCGACAAATTCTAATAAGAGGTTAACAATTGTCCCTCAAGTTGAGTGCAAATGTTTTTGTGAGTGATAAATTATCCAATAACAAAGGATAAAGTGGGTTTGATATCTTTAAGTTTAAAGAAGGGATGGATGGAGTATTTGAGGTTTCGTGTTCAAATTCGAGGTACTTTACTCCATTGGTCTCAATGGCTTTTAAACTACTTTACCAAATAAATTTCCTACCTTAAACCAAGCCCCCATTACAACCCTTTCTGAAGACCTTATGATTTATGTAATGCATGTAATCTAGGTGGTGGAGAGTGAGATGATTAGCAAGCTTATGGTAGATCACTTACATTGGAAGAAATTTGAGAGAAACACTAACCTATCAAACACGTGAGAATTGAGTGATTATTTCTATGAGGTCTATGAATTCGGTTATTTTATTTTCAAACAAAAAAATTGCTTGCTAAGCATTTCTTTTAAGTTGTGTAGATTGTTGTTCATGAAATATTATGGTAATTTAAGAGTTTGATTGTTCTTAGTTGATGGCATTGCATTTTCTTTCGAAAAAGTAGATTTGAATCTTGCCCGAGGACGTGCAAAAGCTAAGTGTGGGGGAATTTGACAAGTGCAAAATACACATCTATTTGTATTCCTTTTACATTATGCTTTTTAACATCTTTCAAGCTTATTTCAACATATTGAAAGTTATTTTATGGGTTTGACATGTTAAAGAGACTTTGTGGATTACTTGCTATAAAATAGGAAATTTTGCACTTTATATTTCGGACCTTTGTTGCATGTTTCAGGTTTTAATTCCTAAAGAGGAGGTTCAAAATTGGAAATATAGATATCAAGCTTGCTGGAAAAGTATTGTGGCAGAAATTCAATGCAGATTTGGGCATCCAATTGGAACAACAACGTCAGACTGGACTCTGTTCGCGCACCAACACTGAACTGGGCATATCTGGAGCATACGATGTCCAAATCAAGTGATTCAAAAGCCCAAATTCATCTACACATTTAGGGCTACAACTTTCATGAAGAGACCGAAGTCAGGAAAAATCATCTACATCACGAAAATACTGGTGCAATCTGGATGACGGGATATGCTTCCCTAATTTGTCAAAGATTAGAGAGATTTTCTCTATAACACTTATCTCCTATTCTTTAGCTTGAGTAACACCATTAGGGTTAGGACTCTTCCAGAATAAAAGGGAAGATACATGCAAGCAAGGGACTCTTCTCTCTTTCTCCATCAATTTTTCCAGATTCGGCAAAGCAAACCTAAAAAGGCATGAGCAAATGATTCACTTTCTTGGTTCAAAGGGGATAGCATCCATCTTCATTATTGGTTGTGAGAAGTAGCATTTCCATTGTAATCCTTACACTTTCAAGTATTTATTTCATCTTTTTCCAGAATTTAAGCTATTGATTTCGGATTCATGCTTATGGAATTAGTTTGATATGGTTTATGTGCTTTCTATGTTTCTTTCAATCCGTAATTGTTGTGAGGAACAAGAATAAGAAGCAAGTAAATTAATTTGATTGTCTTATCTATCACATTAATTTATTTAGGATGAATAGGACGAGTATATGTTCAAGCTTTTGAATGTTAGCTAGGAATAAATTGCGTAGATCTTGATCTTAAAGCTACCGTTGAGTGAAGAAAGATTGCTTTCTCAATACTTAATTCGCTTGACGATAAGGAACTAATTAGAAGCTTTATTCGGATTAGTTTAGCATGCCTCTAGGTTTCCCTTAGCTTTAATGGAAGCCTAATTTATTTGCTTGTTGTGAAAGGATATTAATTTAACTTCTATGATCAACCAATTTGTAAGATTGGAGGAATCACCCCTTTGAACCGAGTTGCCAACATCTTGATTAACCTTCGTTAAGACTTAGCACTTTTATTTATTTAATTCTTGTTGATTCAAACCACCCCGTTCTTTTGAATTTGGTATTTGTAGGAAAATAAATCAATTTCCCTTGGGTTCGACCTGGTCTCTACCACCATACTACTAAAATTATTGTTTCGGTGATAGTAAAATCAGAATTAATTTGTGAAGGTTTCGACAACCGTCAGGGTCTCAATTTCGGGGTTAATTTTTTGGGTCAATTTTGGGGTCCTCTTTTTAGGGCAATTCTCTCTCTATTTATAGAGAGAAATTTACCCACTCTTTTCACTTTGGTCCTTTGTTTCGGATTTGTGTAATTTGATCCCTAATTTCGCGCAATTGGATTGGAAAAATGCAATTCGGTCTCCGAAAACTCCAAACCTCTCAATTGAACCCAAATTAAGTTCAAGAATTTGATTTTTTATCCATTAAGCCCTTAATTAATTTGATGAAACCAATTTAAAGTATAATTAAGTCCTTGCACTTAATTAAATCCTTCAATTGGACCCTAAATTAATTCCCAAATATAATTATACTTTTAAATTGGCCGACGATTAAATCAAATTGGCCTATAAAAATATAATTATATTTCTCGACTTAATTTTTACACAGATTTATCCGAGGATATATTATTTTTTCTTAAATCTGTATTTTCCTTTATTTTTGGGGATAAAAGAGATACTATTAGACTCTCGAAAAGAACCAAAATTTGCACATTGATTTTTCTACCCTCGCTAACCCTCTTTATTTTATTTTTGGTATTTTTTGGTATATTTTGGGGAGTCACCCCAAAATTGGGTGATGACACATACAAAGAAGTAATAACCCAAGAGTGCCTAACAAATCATTTGACAGAAAAAAAAAGTACACATTCCAGATTACTGTTAGGATTGTGTAATTGATAAAGAATAATAAGAGAGAAAACATAGGAGAGGGAGAAAAGAGAATTTGAATTTTATTATATTTGTCACACACATTGTGTGTTACAACAACCACTATTTATACACTTTGTATACTCTCTATTTTATACTCTAACATCCCCCTCAATCTCTTGCTTTGACAAACTAAGCATGAGATTGCAGCAATAAAAAACAAAACACGAGTACTCGAATCCTTTTTGACAAAAATCACTATGTAAAAGAAAGATGAGTTTGAATATGATTAAGAAGAAAAAGAAAGAAAGAAAAAATGCTCAAATGACATTTCATATGTCTACTTCAGTTTTTCTAAAGTTTTTCATCTTTGAGAAGAGAGGGATGAGGAAAAAAAATGGGAGGTAAGGGAGGTGATAGAATGGGTTTGAATTTCATTTGTCTACTTCAGTTTTTCTGAAGTTTTTCATTTGTCGATGAATTTCTTAATTTGTGTAAGAATTCATTTTGTAATTCTTTTTTTTTCTGTTCTCTTTTTTTTTCGTTCTTTTCTTTTTTTCGTTCTTTTTCTTTTCTTTCTTTTTCTCTTACAATTAATCAAAAACACACATTTGGCATGCACAAAGTGACATCACAGTACAAATCAAAAATTCACAGCACTTGGAAGGAGAACAGAATTCCCAGACGAAACGACCTTTGTCACGCGCTCGGCACAGCAGTACGCTCCTTCAAGTTCCACAATCCCGCTCTCAGACTCAGCCCCAGCGACCATAGCCTTGGCCACCGCAGCCTTCAGGTCTTCAGTCTCTATGCACATCACAAACACTCTCTCGTGCAATCTGATCATTATTGCTCTCTTTGCGACGAGACTCAACCGAAACATGTCGTCTCTTTCTAGTTCTCATGCTTGTTGTTGCTGGATCTGGAATAGAGAAATGTTTTTTTTTACCGATATCTAAACAGAAGAGGCGTGCCGTCGATTTGGATCTGGAACAGATCCTGTTTTTTTTTTTTGGCTCAGCCTTCTTACGAGTCTCTTCATCTTCACTAGCAGATTCATCATCTTTGCTTGACACTACAGGAGTAGCCTGTTTTTTTTTTTCCAGGCTTGGCAGCTTTATTTGTACCAGGAGCAAGCTTGACATGCTCCACTTTCTCAAATGGAATTTCATCGACATCAGCAGAAAAATCAGAATCATTTTGAGAATCAGCACTCCTTGATGAAGAGAAGTTGGAGGATAGTGTTCAATCTGGTGATAGCCGTTCAAGCACAGCAACTGGAGGTGAGACTCCTAATGTTATTGACCTTCGTAAGCAGTAGAGAAAAGAACACGAGAGTGAATCGCTGCTGCTCTGTTTCAGTTTTTTTTTTTTTAATGATCCATTAAAGGATCAGATTGCGGAAGCTTGGATCAATTCATGCGCTAGCATAATAGCTCTGATACCATGTTAGGATTGTGTAATTGATGAAGAATAATAAGAGAGAAAACAGAGGAGAGGAAGAGAAGAGAATTTGAATTTTATTATATTTGTCACACATTGTGTGTTATAACAACCACTATTTATACATTTTGTATACTCTCTATTTTATACTCTAACAATTACAAGCAGTGCCAAACTTACAAAAAATATATTAAGCATCACATTCGCAGATTCAAACCATAAAGTAATGCAACCAAAATACAATATAACCATAAAACCCCTCTCAATTAACGACTTTCGACAAAATTTTGGAAATGGGAAAGGTTTGTATGTCACAGAAGTTGAAAAGAATACAATATAACCATAAAACCCCTCTCAATTAACAGAGCAACGCTGAAGTAATAGAAAGCTCTAAGAGTTACCTCGCCTCTTTGATTGCTGTCGGTTCCCTCGAAATCCATGACAATTGTAAAAGGGTCAATATCACTACACTTTGCAATCCAAATGCCTTTGGTTGTCTGGCTTCTGAAATATATAATTACATTATCTTCCTCTCTCATGTATACAAAGCAACAAGAACAGTAAAATATGCAAATTGTCAACTAAAAAACTAAACTAAAATCAAACCTTCCATTGTATGCATCCATCTCCTTGAATTTGGTATGGAAGGTCTGATTCATAAGGGCGCTTTTCCCTGCTCAAAACTAATTAAGTAAAAAGTTATCACTGCCAGCTTCGTTAAATCAATGACTATTAAGAAAAAGATTAATAAATGAACATGAAGTTAAGAAACTGGTTAAACGATACAATTGAGAAATTTTAGATTAATTAAGTTTATAAAATCATAGATTGGAAGTGTAATTGAGAACAAGTATATTGCCTTACGATTAAATTGATGTTTTCTTATATGTTTATTGGAATTTTGACATAGTTTTCCTTTCTTTTCTTTTCAATAAATCTCATCATCTATTTTTGGGTTATTCTCAAAGTTCATAAAAAAATAAAAAAAAATAAAGTAAAAGTAAAAAGAATTGATAGGGTAAAAAAATCAAACTACAAATTTTAGATTAATTTGAAAGGCCGATTTTTACCTTGTTGTGCCCAAGATTCATGGTCCAAATATATAGTTATTAGACAAATCTAAATAAAAAATAATGATAAATTAAAGATTAAATTTCATTAATCGAGGGTTAATTTATGGATTTTTTTGGTAGTTTTGATCTTCATGGTGCTTGTCATAACCCAATTTTCGGTTATTTCCCAAAATTATCTAAGAATACAAAAAAATAAAATGAAAGAGGGTTGGTGTCGGTAAGAAAATCAAAGCAGAAATTCTTGGTGTTTTAAAAAGCTCGATCAATTCAAAAAAAAAAGAGCAGAACGAAGTAATTAAGATAGAGAGAGAGAGGGAAAATATACAGAAGCGATGCACGCAGAGGGAAGACAGGCGAGGAAAAAAGGGAATAAAAGAAAGAGAGAAAGATTTTATTAGCAGAAGAGAGAACGAACAGATAAGAGAAAAATAACAGAGAGGAGAGAAAAAAAAGAGGAAACAGAGGAGAAGATTTTTACGTAAAGAAGAGTTTTTGTTTTGGCAGTTTTAAAAAAAGAGCAAGGCAATACAAGGAAAATATTACAAAATTCAAATCTTCATCTCCCTCGTTCAGCGTCGTGCTCTCTCTCTCTAAAATCTTCAGATATTGTCCTCTCTCTCTCTCCCTCTCAGCTCAGCAACGCCGACCACCAACTCCGGCCACTTCACACCTCCACGTCATCACCAGCATCTCCACCACCACGCCAACAATCCAGCCACCTCCTCCGGTGAAGGCAGCAGCAATAGCATCCGACGCAGCAACACAGCCCCGTTGCCGTTCCGACGTCCATTCCGGCCACCTCAGGCCACCATTTCCGTCACCAACATGACGTCCTCTACACAAAGGTATTAACAGGTAATCCATTCGTCACACTCGAAAATTCATCAAATCACTGTGCATCTTCTTCGTTTTGCATACGGGGAGTGAATTAATTCACTCCCCACCGGGTCGGGTCGGGCCGGGTTTGGTGCCCGGCCCGAGCAATAAAGGGTACGGGCTTCGCCCCGTTTTATGCCTGAAGCCTGGTCCGAAAGAGAGACGAGCTTCGGCCCATTTGGGCCACGAGCCCAGCCCAATGAATTCGGGCCATGAGCCCAGTCAAATGAAGGCGGGCCTCGAGCCTAGACAGTGGAGCCGGTCGCGAGCTCAGGCAGTGGAGCCAGGCCGCGAGCCCAGCCCGAGATAGGCTCGGCTGCCAGCCCAGACCCTAAACTGGTGGGTTGGCAGTCCAACCCACCAGTAAATAAATAAAAATAAATAAATAAATAATAGTAAAATATAAAAAATATATATAAAAAATATAGATATATTTTTGAGAAAATATCTAAAAAACAAAAATGTAGTTTTCTTGCATACGACCAATACACTAGCATATTTTAAAAAAAAATCTTTTTGTTTCAAAAAAATATTACCTTGAAATTAAAAATGTATTTTAGCATGGATTTCACAAAGGAAAATCGTTCTCACATTTTTGGATTTTACATGTTTGTAAAATCCAAAGGGTATTCACCAATATTTCAAAAAAATTAGAAACCCTTTTTAGGTGATTCATATTATTCATTGTTGGTATTTGGATAAATAAATCCTAAAAGGGTTAATATCCAAAATATTTAGCGGGGATAATATGCTATCATTCACTGTCGGTGTTTGGATAAATAAATCCTAAGGGGTTAATATCCAAAATATTCGGCGGGGATGATATGCTACTATTCACTGTCGGTGTTTGGATAAATAAATCCTAAGGGGTTAATATCCGAAACATTCGACGGGGTAATATACCATCATCATTTAACCAATATATTTTTTAAAAAATCAATATCATAGCAATCATAAGACAAACAAAAACACCAAGCAATTTACCTTAGGTAGGGCGTACTAGGGGTGCTAAAACCTTCCCTTTACGCAACTAGTCCCTTACCCTAGAATCTTTGAAAGACCAGTTTAGGTTTCCTAGTAACCATAATACTAGGTGGCGACTCCCCTTTCCACAAAAATAAAGATTAGACCCCTCCACATTGAATATCCCCCGTTCATGGGGAGGGTCGCTGCGAAGCCGCGCTCTCGCGACGGGGTGCGACAATGCTATAGCTTTAAATAAAAATATCTGGCACTCCCATTATAATCACTAATTATTATTAACAATATGAACTCTAAACATTGTTTTTATAACTCGTAACAATATTTTAAATTTTTTATGGTGTTTTAATTTATAGGGTTCAAACTTATTGGCAAACCTAAGATTCTATACCAGTTATTGAAAATTGAACACACTAGTATTTGAACTTCCAAGTATCAAACTCTTATTAAAATTATAATTGCATTTGCCTTTATATTAATATAAAAAAAATATAACCTATAACTGTCATAATCCAATAAAATTTATAGTTAACTAACTAATTCAGCAAAAACTGGAATTGATTAAGATTCTCAATATTTTATAAATTTGTCTCAGTATGCAAGTATTTAGCTGGTAACAAAAATTCAGGAAGCATTTTTTTTTCAAAGTTTAAAATAAAAAGTTTGGTAGCTTTATTGGAAAAAAAAAGATTACAATAAACATGGCAAATACATATGGAACACGAATCGTAAAATATATTAGTCATCGTCATAGTCATCATTTCTCGCAATCGACATCGTCATCAGCAAGGCCGTCGTCGCTAACAGCGGCAAGATCATCGGCACTGTCACCTTCAAGGTCATCGGCGGTGTCACAGGCATTCTCGCAATCAGGACTTTTATCGAAAGTCTCACTGGCGTTCTCGCAATCGGGACTGGCATTGCTATCGGTATTCGTGTTGCCATTGAAATTGTCCAGATTCAACATGTGTCTCTTGATTATTCTTCTGACCATTGTTGATGCCGCGTCTCCTGCTTTCTTTGCCGCAACTGCATCCCAATCCCCTATGAACGTCGCCGTTGCAACCCCTGCCCCCTGCCATGCCACCTATTCCCTGAGCTAAGTCTCTCACAGCCTCTGCCTTCATGGTATTGCAAACCTAATGATGAAAACACCATGTGTGTTACGTGATTATTGAGCAGAATAGCCCAATATATGTACATATAAGAAACTTTAATCGATGCGATATATATATATATATTCATGGGTTTGTATACATATAAGAAACTTTGCCGCTATGAGCAATGAGGGCCTTATCATGGAACAGTCGTGGGCTGGCCGTCTTGGGACACCACGAGCTGTGAGAAGATTGATTAGGCTTTTAAAGCTTGAACATGCATCCCAACCTGGTTTTCCTTTCAGAAACTGGGATATAATCGCACGAACTGTTCGTATGAGTTTTAATAAAAGGAAATTACCTCATTAAATAGGGTTTTCGTTCTGTACTTGTTTTTCTCAATCTCGGAGAAAATATTTTCCCTTGCTGCTGAAGCATCCCATTCCGTACTAATGGAGACAGCTGATATAGAGAAAGCCATTAATATATATATATGAAACTGATCAATAAAATGACATGCCTGTTAGAAATTAATTTTAAATTTAGTAAATTAAAAGATTTAATTAAGATTTATTATCAAAAGATTCCTGCTCCAATCATACTGCAGCGTAAACTGTCTTAAAGGTAAAAAAAAATTTGAGAGAGCTCATGAATATATATTTTATTCCACTAACAAAACCAATTTAATTTAAACATTAGTTCTTAAGCGATTCTCAGCAAAGATCTTATATTATCTCTAAAATATGATTTGTTTTTTTTTACAAATACTGCTATCCATAACATTGCATTACCTCTACTTTCTTTTTCAAATTTGTCGATGGCGTGCTGAACAGTAGAATCAATAGAATCCTCAAATCCAGCTCTGAATGCCCTCTTCACCTTCTTTATCAACCTGGTCTTAAGACATTCAATTGCACTAGAACGCAGATGTCGCAGCATGGCAGCATAAGCTGGGTATAGAACCTGCATAACAGACCAGAAAACTTGATCACCGGGAACAATGACTGTTTTAAGTCAACTGAGGAGGTACGTATCATTGAGGCCTTACTTGTAGAGCTTCTTTTTCCAACTCTTTCCGTTTGTCATCTCTAATACTCTCTTTAAAATAGAACGCGTCCTTGTCATATCTATTGAAAAATCAATATTACAAGCCCACAGGTTCCAAGTTAAACAAGAAGTATAATTAATGCAATATTTCGTGTCTTTTAGTGCTTTGGAACAATTTGATTCTGCATCGAATAGAACATAAACATGCAGAACGTATAGCTTCTTTCCAAAATAGAGAGCAAGATGTACACTTACTGGGAGAGAGTGTTTTCCAAAATAGATCTGATACTTCTCCTAAACTTGGGTACTGGATGAGCTTCAACATCGTTTCTCAACGCCAACCAAGTCTGCATGAAATCAATTGTACCGCGAGTGATGTGATTTTTACATCAAGGTAGCGCAGTAACGTTTGCAAGAAGAAACAGAGAGAAGAAATACCTCATCAGAGTTCAAACGACCGAGCGTCTCCTTGACAATCTGTTCACATCGAAATATGGCAACCACCACCTGATAAACAAAATGGATAAATGCGATCACACAGCTGGGAAATCTAATTAAAGTTTGTATATGTATATTTTTCGCAAAATAAGTCAGCATTTATATAAACCTCCATGGCAGGAAGATTCAGATCCTTGTGCTCCTTTATGGTTTTCCATATCTGCCCTGCACGAAGGGCAAACCCTGAAGCAGGTTGAACATCCTTCCTATCTCCAGCAAGACCTCCCGGAGAGATAGAATGGAAGAACCGCTGCCTCAGCCGATCAACCTGCAGAAAACATCACATCAGGGATTTCGGACAACGATAATAACAGCACAACTAGGTAACCCAAAGCATAAGATTCTAGACGAGTTCCTAGGACACAATCCATCGGTGGAAAACAATTAATTTACCTTAACTTTAAATTTGTCCTCCTCGAATTCATAACTAGGCAAAGCGGTGATCTCCACCTTCATTTTATAGTTTTTTTTTTTTGTAACAATAGATATATTAATAAGAAGAGCACAAAGACAAAGCTATCATTAGCACCGGTGGAATAACCATATAAATAGAATAAAGTTAAGTTAGTAAATGAAATTTAAAAAAATAATATCATATATATATATATATATATATATATATATATATATATATATATATAAGCGTACGTCAAGGGAGAAGAAATCTCAACCTAGCTACCTTAAAAAAAACACCCAGAGGAGTCCCTTTATAAGCATCGGGTTTAGGAATTTCAGCCCATATCTGTGTAATTTACCAGAGGAAAAAACACGCAGTATTATGAGAGTTTTTTATGCAAAATTAATCACAACAATTATTTCATATATAATGAATAAGGAGACGACAACATACCTTCTCAATATCTTCCCTCAGACTATGTTCTAGACGTTCAAATGGGGTCTACATTTACACTCAGTAAATATGTGAGACATGTATAGTTTTTTTAATCATCAGCATATATTAATATCAGACAGAGTTATCAAAATATTTATCACATGCGAGTTGTGATCTTGCAGGTTACGAAAAATAGTTTTTTTATTCGGGTAAATCCCTGTATTTATAAAATAATATTTTTTTATATACCACGAAGAATTTATTTTTACAATATATACATATCATTATTTCGTGGGAAAAAAAGGGCTTAGCATTCTTGGAATGGAGCTCAAAAAACTACCTTTGTCTGGTCACGTAGGACGAACAACAAGGTTGTTTTGCGGGCGCCAAATAGACGAAGCATGGCCTGCATATTATTTGAGAAATTACGAAAAATATAATTGATTTTAGTAAATATATATATTTAAATTATACTCCTTATAATTGAGCAGAAACAAATGGTTAGAGTGTAACCTTAAAAACTGCTTTCAAAAGGGGCCTGATGGCAGCATGTTCTCGACTAATGTCATGGCACCACCTGTATACAATAATTCAACGATCTCTGTTGATTCTTGCTAATGAAAACCATAGTTATTAATTATATCCTGGTCGTGCGGGTTGATTTAGTGACTGGTCAACCTAGAGTCAGTTTTTAAATAATTTAAATCTTAATTAAACTTATAAATCTACGTGCCCGTGGCCTGTTAATCTAACCAAATTTAGACATGACCATTATCGATTCAACTTGAAACTGATTTTTTTATATATTTATTTAATTTTTTATTTTGACATTTTTTTACAAAACATTATCATTCAAGTTAACCTACAATCTTGTATGTTTACATCGAAAACATGTCAACCGATTCTATTTTAAGGCTAATAATCATGTGCCCGCCTGATTGAGGATGATTTTTAAAGTGATTTTTATTCATAAATATATTAAAATTATTTTTTTTAAATATCATTTTTAATATTAACATATCAAAATAATTTAAAAATATTAAAAAAATAATTTAAAAAAACGATTTGTTCAAAAACACTTTTTTTTTTGTTTTCAAACACCCCCTATAATGGAAATTGCTTGCGCACATGTGAGTTTATGCAGGCATGTATTACTATAAAATTGATAAATACAAACAAATACATTGATGAAAAAATTATTAGTATATTCCGATGAATTTTACCAACAATATTAAAATCAGACAAGATTCCCTTGTTCATGAACGAATCGAAGATGCATAATTAATGTTTAACATACAAAACTCACATGTTTATGATTACAATGTCAGCAATTGCCAAAGCAAATAGAGCACTTTGCTTTTCGAATGTTTCGCCGTCCTGAGAACATCACAAATTCATTTTCGCAGTTTAAATATAATTATAATATATGAAATTAATTTCACACTTATCATTCATTTCAAATAATTATAAACAGAAATTGAAGAATGATTAATGGCAGACTCAGCTAATTAATAGAACTAGTTTTTCTAAACACAATTAATAGAATTAATTAATGCTCAAATATTATTGCAAAGCTTAGTTAGTTTATACGTGGCCTCTTTCGCTGCTGTCCGATCCCTCCACGTCTATGGCAATTGTGAAAGGCTCGATACCAATACCCTTCGCAATCCAAATGCCTTGCGTTGTTTGATTCCTGAAAATATAACCTAAATTATCTTTCATACCAGTAAATAGATAGACGAATCCTGCTCTCTAAGAAAACAACTGACCTTCCATCATCTGCATCCATCATCCTGAAATCTGTCTGGAAGAGCATATTCAAGAGGGTGCTCTTCCCTTTTCACGAGAGAATATTGTGAGAAATTAAACAGTTTAAACACAAAGATCAACACAGAAACAACTATATATGTAAAAAGAATACACACCGCTACTTTGGGGGCCCATGATTGCAACGACAGCGTAGGAGACACCGCGTTGGGAGAGGTTGGTGGTCCTCGAGAAGTTTTCGAGTCCTTCCATGTTTAAAACACCGTCACCGCTAATCAGCTGGAAGCTGGAACAATCTTCCGCCATTATTATAGCTCAGCTTTGGACGTGTTCTTAGGTTGGTACTGTTTTAGATGTAAAGTATTTTTCTGGGAGACTCAAGTTTTGATTTTTATTTCTCAGGATTGTTTACACAGATGAAGTTTATACTAGTTTGTTTCAAACTATGTGAGCGAGGTGTGGTACTCGATATATAGATATATATACATGAAATACAATAGCATTTTAGGGTTTAGTTAAAAAAAGAAGAAGAGGGTGGGCGTAGAGCTTTTCGCAGAAGCTGATTATATAGACTCGACTAGTGTCTGGTCTTTATATTCAACTCTTATTTAGACAGTGTCCAGCTATATTAACTTAGTCAATACTTATGCTAATTAAGTAATCACGGTATTTATATTTCGGTACTCAGAGTTTGGATAAGAAAAAAATAATAATTAAGTAATCACGGGACCATGGAAATTGGATATGAGAACATGGAGATGACCTTTGAAAGGTCGTCTGTGTTGTGTGGTTGTGACCTTGGCATCGAAAACTTCTAAGTCGTTGGCGTTATTCAATCGCTAATTCATCTCTAAAAATTCCAAGTCTAAAAGGCACTTTCCAAGAAAATAAACTTATATAGACATCACGTAATTAACAAATAAATAAATTGAGTGACCAATTGGGAAGGTCGTCTGACTTCCAAGTCGTTGGCGTTACTCATTCTCAAAAATCTCCACCAATTGGAAAGGTCGTCTGACTTCCAAGTCGTTGGCGTTACTCATTCTCAAAAAACTCCAAGTCTAAGAGGTACTTTCTAAGAAAATAAATGAATTTTAAATCGATATAAATTTATATATTTAATATGTTATAATGAAATAATCAACATAAAATTATCATTATTATTAAGAAAGTAAAAAATTTTTGGATATCTAAATTATTAAATTCACTGTATTAAAATTAATTCATTTTATAATTCAATTTAAATTCAACATAAAAAAATATAAATTGTGAAACACCCGCAGTTATCAAATAACAAAAATAAATAATTAATTTTCTATCTAAAAAAACATAAATTGAAAATTCTTCCCTACTATAACCATCATTATCATTACCATCATTATGCTAATTAAGTAATCACGGTATTTATATTTCGGTACTCAGAGTTTTGATAAGAAAAAAATATTAATTAAGTAATCACGGGACCATGGAAATGACCTTTGTAAGGTCGTCTGTGTTGTGTGGTTGTGACCTTGGCATCGAAAACTTCCAAGTCATTGGCGTTATTCAATCGCTAATTCATCTCTAAAAACTCCAAGTCTAAAAGGCACTTTCCAAGAAAATAAACTTATATAGACATCACATAATTAACAAATAAATAAATAGAGTGACCAATTGGAAAGGTCGTCTGACTTCCAAGTCGTTGGCGTTACTCAATCTCAAAAAACTTCAAGTCTAAAAGGCACTTTCCAAAAAAAATAAACCTCTTTATTACATTACAAGCTAAAACAAAAATGGTTTTTTCAATGGTGTTCGGAGCCGTTCATCTACACTCAAATAGACTGTGGATCGGAATAGTAAGATTACAAAATTATATAAGTATAATTTGTATACTAAGATAGAATAAAGACATGGCTTCCGACAAGTCGTTAAGGCACGCGCACGTTTGTAAAGTAGAGAAGAGTTCGAATCTCCCAGGCGACAAAATTAGTTTTGGATAATTTTATTTTGAAACTTTTTATACCAGCTAAAAAAAACAAAACTATCTTTATGTGGATTTAAATTTCAACCCAAATCCATTTCAACTACATAGCAGTCAAAACATACCAAAATTACTTCAGTATTATTTTTATCTCAATTAAAATTACAATCCATTTCAGCCACATATCAACCAAAACATACCAATATTATTTTATTCGTGTCGTTTCAGCTTAAAAATATTTTATCTTACTTTTCAACCCTTAAACCAGCACATTTCACTGGATGTTGCCGCCTTAAGATTATAGCCCCCGTCCAGGTAAGCAGGTTTCATATGGCTTCCTGATTTATCTTTATAGAGACAACTATTTTTCTTCTCATTTATTTATCTAATATGGAATAATTTTGAGTATTTAAAGCCATAAATTATAAATCCTTTGACAATCCAATGATATAGTATAGCATAAAATTGACAAATTATATTGATTTGTCCAGCAGCGTAAGTTTATATATATATGGCTTGTTAGTACCTCACAACAATATAAGGTAAGTAGAGGATGAAAAGCCATGTCTTCATTCAATGCAAGTTGCTGGTGTACTTTGAATGGGAGACGTGCTGTCGTGGCATGTGGTGGATATCTTTGCCACTCATTGCATGACACGTAGAGAATTGGTGATCACATGGCTTGATGACTTTCTTGGTGGCTAATATTTTAGATGAAGTTTTTAGAAGATACATAAATATACTGGCTTATTTGTTTCTATGTTTTTTTTAATATATATATATTGGAGTCATGTATATTATTTTAATGCAATTCAAAATAAAATCATTTAAAAAAAGCAATCATAGTACAACACATACATATATCACAATAAATCGCAATTATATCCTAGATGTTTTTTTACCAAATATTGTAGCTCATGATAATAGTCAGGGATTGCAGAGGACTTCATATATTGATCTTTTCATGATAGCATTGCAAGTAGTTTGCTAGGAAATAAAAAGAACTGTTCAATTTACTTAAATTATCTATTATATTATGTTATTATGATTATTAAATCTACAATATTTAAAAAATAATGTGAGTGTGCGCGCATGCACGCGGGCATGCCTTTTAAAATAATTTCACAAGTTGACATCAATATGAAAAGCGTGGTAACCCAACACATGAAACTGTTTTTCATTAAACCTTAAACTTAACCACAACTTTAACCAAACACTTCAATTTCAATTAGGAACAACTATTTTCTTAAACCTCGACCACAACAGCAACTGTAATACCAAACAAATTCTTAATCTAATGCCAAATGCCAAATCAAGTCGGTTGATAAATTCGTGTTGAGTTTTTTTGCAATTAAGGATTCGTGTTGAGTTTTTTTTCTAAAAAAAAAAGTTGTCATCTAGTATTATGGTCATTAGAAAACCTGACTGGTATTTTAGAGATTCTTAAGGCAATGGACTAGTTCCGTATAGCAAAGGTTATAACACCCTTGTTACGCCCTACTTAAGATAAGTTGCTTGGTGTTTTGATTTGCCTTATGACTGTTATGATGTTAGTTTTATCTAATCAATTGTTTTAGAATAGGTTTGCTATCATGAATAGACTTGGATTCAAAATCTAAAAAAAATTACCCTTGGCCAAATGGATCATACCTTTAGATATGCCTATATAGTGCCAAGGAGAACCGATGCAGATCTCGTGAAATATATTTTTGATATATTTACAACCTATGAATTAAGAGACAAATAGGATAAAAATTTAAGGAGATTCATTCTACTTAAAAGCTTTTTGTTTCTCTTTAGTATTTCAAGTGTTTGCGACTTATAAATCACAAGGAAATTCAGAGCGCTTCAAAAGCCTATTTTTGTGCTAAAATTTCATACATCCATGACTTGTAACTCGTGGAGTCAAAAATCAAAATGTTTCTAATTATAATTAGGTTTTTTTTTTCAAAGATATGTTGATTAAATAAATAATAATGACATATTATTTCTAGAAAAGTATTTTGGATATTTACCACTTAAGACATATTCTTGTTGGATAATATAATATAATAAAAATATTTGATTAAGAAATTGAAAATAAATAAATCCAAAGCATAAAATTCTTAATATCAAATATTTAATAATCTCCACTATAGTCTAGAGCAAAAACATCAATAATCCCTCCCACATTCGATGTTCAGATATATTTATCAATATCCAAAGGTCTTGATTGGCTTGCTGGCATGGAGAAAAAGCTGTCGGTAATGAGGGGTGGTGTTAGGTGGTTGGTTGGTTGTTGGTTGAGGAGAGAGAGTGTTGCTAGCATGGCTGTAAGAGAGAGAGATGTTGCTAGCATGGCTGTAAGAGAGAGAGAGAGCACTACAACACAGGGAAGGTCGCCAATGATGGCTCTACCGATGCTAAGAAAGATGGTGGTGGTTGTCGTTGGTGGTTATGTGTGTGTTTTTTTCACCTTTTGCACTATGTGTCTTCGTCTTCCTCATGTTTTTTCCTACAAATTTTCATGTCTTTTCTCCCCTGATTGTGTGTAAATTCTCATTTTATAGACTAAATGTGCAGGTTATAGGGCATGAGAGTGATGTCTAGAAGATGGTGTGTTGCAGGAAATGGTGTGTTGCAAGAAATGGTGGGTTGCAGGGTAAAGAAAAGGTTTTAGCACTCCTAGTACGCTCTACCTAAGTTAAGTTACTTAGTGTTTTGGTTTGCCTTATGATTGTTATGGTGTTGGTGTTATCTAATCAATTTTATTAGGATAGTTTTATTATGATAAATAGACTTTGGCCAAATAAATCATACATTTAGATATGTCTATATGGTGCCAAGGAGAATCGATGCAAATCTCATGAAATATGTGTTTGATTCATTTACAACCTATGAATTAAGAGACAGTTAGGATAAAAATCTAAAGAGATTCAATGTGCTTTAAAGTTTTTTTTCCCTTTAGTATTTCAAGTCTTTGATATTTGTAAATCACAAGGAAATTTAGAGCGCTTTGAAAACCTTATTTTGCCTTAGAGTTTCCATACATCGTTTATATGAATTCCCTAAAAAGAAGTTTTTTATATTTTTTGAAATATTGGCCAACACCGTTTATAATCTACAAACAAGTAAAATCCAAAAATACAAGAAACTAATTATTGTATTTATAGAATTCAGGCTAAAACACATTTTCTCTTAAACTTTGAATATTTGTTTTTTTTTCAAAAACAAATGTTCAAGATATGTTATGAGGGATTATGAGGGATTTATTCAATCTTAAATCTATGGTAAAAAAAAATGGAAACCCTAGTTGTGCAAAAAGAAACAACATATAATCATGCATGATAGCCAAGCAACATAAATTATTATAATGTTATCTAAACCAGCTCCGCCTATTTTTTCAATTAGACTAATTAACTTTTCCAAATTTAAAATTGGTCTTTGATTATATTGATAAATCCTCGAAACATTGAGACAAAAAATCATGTCTATAGAATAAAACCTCCAAACTTTGGTCAGAAACATTTTGTGATAGGATTTTATGCTTTTACATTAAACATTCAAACAAGAATATCTTGAGATTCTGATATCTAAATCAGGATATTTAAAAACCCAAATTTATCTATGTGTATACGACTTCAACTTTAATGAAAGTTCTAAAGTGAGAAAAAATCATTTTGAAGACCAGAATCTACCCACAATCTGCTTGGTCAAAAACCATTTTGAAGAATAAAATCGCGACAATGGCAAAATCATTTTTTAGTACAAATTCTGAGGGATTTATCCAACTTTAAATTTATGGTAAAAAAACAACGCTGCTGATTTTGCAAAAAGAAACAAAATATAATCTTGTGCGGCGATCAAGCACATAAATTATTGTGTTGTTATGTGAACCAACCCCCCCTGTTTTTTTCAATAAGACTAATTAACTTTTCTAAATTTAAATTTGGTCCTTGATTATCTAGATAAATCCTCAAAACATTAAATTAAATCCCTTAAATAAGACCCGCAAACTCGAGTCAAAATGATTCTCGCGATAGGATTCTCTACTTTTACACTACACATTCAAGTGAGAATATCTTGACTTTCCGATATCAAAATCAAATTATTTAAAAATTCAAAGTCATCTATATGTAAAAGACTACAACTTTCATGAAGTATTAAAAGTGAGAACTTATTTTTGAAGAACAGAATCTACCCATAATTTGCTTGGTCGAAAACTGTTTTGAAGAACATAATTGCGACAACGGCCAAATCATTTTTGATATATTTTTTATACACTTTTCAATGTTTTTGATGTGCCAATATTAAAAAATTTATTTTGATATATTTTTAATGAAAAAATATTTTTTACAAATGTATCATGAACTACATTACTAAAACACACTTATAGAGTAGAGGAGAAATAGGTTAAGGCATCGTTTTTTTCAAGTTAATGATAAAAAAAAATGTTAGAATTTTTTTTTTCATTTTGACTCACACATACCTCGTATTCTGGCTCTGGTGGTCTTATTGGTGATTAAGAAATTGAAAATAAATAAATCCAGAGCATAAAATTTTTAATATCAAATATATAATAATCTCCACTATAGTTTGGAGCAAAAACATCAATATTCTCTCCCACATTCGATGTTCAGATATATTTATCAATTAACCGTTTTGTCGACGTCGACGCCGCCATCGCTACTGCAGTTGCCGTGACTAGGTCACACCCAACAACTATCAGTGACGTCTCCACCCCTATCCCCATCAAGATCCCCGCACCCTCGGATATCCGTTTCTTAATTTTTTGTGCCTTGTTGAGCTCCTTTTGAGTTTTCAGAAGAAAACACCAAGCATGATCAACAAGTAGAATATTTCAATTCAACTTTAATTTATTCGTAATATATATATATATATGAAAAAACATGAAATTACCTCGTATTCGGCTTTTTTTTTGGATTTAAGTGTCTCCATGTCCCGGCGAAGGTTTTCCCTGACATTTTCTTTTGATTGAACCCAGTCATTTTCTTCTAAATGAACCCAGTCGTTAGCCTGTCTTATGGTGGCATCTGATATAGAAATTAATAAAGTATATTAATATAAAAAGAAACTAAATAAATAGTAATACCCACATGTATTTAATACCATCCAGGTGTGAGAGAAATATAAAAAAGCAATAAATAATTAAAGTATTGTTATCCTTCGTAAATTTGTATCATCACCTTCACATCCTCGCTCAAATTGGCGCATTATGGACTGACAGCAGGGATCAACAGCAGCTTCAAATCCATCTCCAGATACCTCCTTCACCGTCCTTTCCAGCAGAGTCTTAAGACTTTCAAGTGCGATGGAACGTAGATGTTGCAGCATGGCAACATAAGCTGGGCGTACAACCTCCATAACAATGGCTCTCTTCAGTCAAAATACAAAAATAATGCAGGAGGTAGCACCCAACAAACGAAAATGTTCACACATCAAGGCCTTACTTTTAGTGCTTTCGCTTCCAACTTTCTCCGATTTTCATTTCTGATACTTTCTTCATAATTGATGGCCTCCATGTCATATCTATATATATATATATATATATATATATATATATATATATATTGAATTAAAACCAATATTGCAGACTCAGTGAATAATATATATTAGAGATATATCCAGCTGAATTACATCCAACCTTCCTAACACAGCTCCTGTTATAAGTTTTTTTACCCCATTAAAATGATAAAAAAATATAGAAAAATACTTTTTAAAAAAGAAATGAAAATCTTTTAGAAGCGTGGACCGCAAAAACAATGCAGCACAAATTATACTATATATTAAAAGAGAGCACAAATTATACTATATATTAAAAGAGAGCCGGATGAACTTACTGATAGAGATAGTTTTCCAAAATAGAACTCAGCTTCTCCCCAAACTCGGAAACTGGACTAGATTTAAGAGCGTCTTCCATGGCCAACCATCTCTGTATGAAATTAATTTAATGTTATTGAGTGATTAAAATTTCACAGCAAGGTAGCACAGAAACTTTTGAATGAAGAAACCATGAAAAAAGAAGCACCTCGTCCAATTTCAAGCGACTGAGCTTCTCCTTGGCAATCTCTTCGCATCGAAATGTGGCAACCATCACCTGCCAAACAGCATGGAGAAACATTTGCACTCAGGAAAATCTCATTGAAGTTTATATATATATATATATTCATTTTTTCTCAAAATTAAGAAGTCGGCATTTAAGTAAACCCGGTGAGGAGGAAGATCCAGATCCTTGTTCTTCTTTATGGTTTTCCATATCTGTTGAGCACGAAGGGGAAGCCCTGAAGCAGGCTGGTCATCCTTCCTATCACCAGCAAGACCTCCCCGAGAGGTGGAAAGGAAGAACCGCTGCCTCAGCCTAGCAACCTGTAAAGTACATCACAAAAAACATCAATCCAGGATTTTAATCATGCAACTTCGAGTCTGTCAGACAGTTATATAAAATTATTCATAATTTTACCAGTTCATGATCAAACAAGTAAAAGTTTGATTCTTGCTACTTTCATTATCAATTATATGAGTTGGAACCAATTAATTTACCTGCTCTGTAAACTTCTTCTCCTCTGATTCATAGCTAGGCAAAGCAGTGATCTCCACCTTCATTTCATAGTAATAAATAAAATATTTATCAATAATAATAAAACTTAAGCTATATATAAAGCTCAAAGAATAGTATAAGATTTGGGTTTTAAGTCCACATAATTTATGTTGTATTATGGGCTTAACCTATAGAAAATTTTAGCCCATAATAAAATATGGATTCAGCAGGCTAGTTTAGGATCCGAGTTGGCTCAACCCGGTCCAGCCACAAGGTCAAAGTCAACAGTTGACTTTGTAAAAAAAATCGGTGCAAATTTATTTTTCAAATATTGGTATATTGATATATATTTTGCAATAAATTAATTAAAACAATATGTCACCAAAGTGACCTCTTTTGTGGAGATTAATTTTATTTTGAAATATAAAGGGTTATGTGTATGCGATTTATGTTCTTATTGATCGGCCCAAAGGAAGGTCAATATTTAAAGTAAATGCATGCACACATGTAGTAATCAACATGTGATGTTTATTTGGTTTTACATGTGACTAATTAATTGACCCAAAGGCCAATTTATTTTTCGACATGTTCTTATTATTAATGTTTGATTACTACATTAAGATATCACTTACAAATTAATCTTTTATCCAAAGATAAAATATTAATGGAGTGCCTGATATCTTAAGATGGGTTTTACCTTTATTTGAATTAATTTTGCTTTTAAGATAAGTTTTGTACATGAGCATGTTTCAATTGTTGTTGTTCTCTTTTCAGCGATTAATCCTGCTAATATAACTGCCAGTATGAACTCAATTCCTATGCTTAATGGCTCTAACTTCAAGTCTTGGAAAAACAATCTTTTGATTGTTCTTGGAGTTATGGATCTTGACCTTGCGTTAAGGACTGATTCTCCCCCACCTCTTAAGGATGAGAGTACCTCTGATGAAAAGAGGGATATGGAAAGGTGGGAGAAATCAAATCGCATGTCTATGATGATCATGAAGAGAGTCATTCCAGAAGCATTCAGGGGCACAATGTCTGATCAAATCACTACAGGTAAGGAATTCCTTGCCAATATTGAAAAGAGATTTGTCAAGAACGAAAAGGCTGAAATCGGTACGCTAAGTCTCATTTCAATGAAGTATAAAGGTAAAGGCAATGTAAGGGAGTACATTTTGGAGATGTCTCATCTTGCTTCTAAGCTCAAAGCACTTCAGCTTGAACTCTCTGAGGACTTGCTAGTGCATCTGGTTTTAATATCCCTTCCTGCACAGTTTAACCAGTTTAAGGTGAGCTACAATTGTCAGAAAGAGACTTGGTCTCTGAATGAGCTCATCTCACACTGTGTTCAGGAAGAGGAAAGGCTTAAGCAAGATAGAACAAAGAGTGCTCACTTAGCCGCTGCCTTTAAAGACAAGGGAAGGAAAAGAAAGAACGTTAAGGAAGCTGCAGGTACAGTACCTCAAAGGAAACAATTAACGAAATCACATGATTCTGTTGGTACTAGTTGTTTCTTTTGTGGTACTGAAGGGCATAAAAAGAAGCAATGCACCAACTATCATGCTTGGCGTGCTAAGAAAGCTATGCTTCTTGCTTTGGTTTGTTCTGAAGTTAATTTAACTTCGGTACCTAGACACACGTGGTGGTTAGATTCTGGTGCAACAACTCACATCAGTGTGTCTATGCAGGGTTGCCTGAGTTACCGAAAGCCAAATGATGTTGAAAGATACATCTATCTAGGCGATGGCAAGACGGTTGAAGTTGAGGCAATTGGAAAATTTAGATTATTGTTAAAGACTGGACTTTATTTGGATCTTAACGAAACTTTTATTGTACCGTCTTTTAGACGGAATTTGATTTCTATTTCTGCTTTGGACAAATCTGGTTATTCTTGTTCATTCGAAAATGGAAAATTTAGTTTGTTTTATGATTCCAAATTATCTGGTTCCGGTTCTTTATCTGGTTATGATAATCTTTATTTGATTGATATAATTTGCTTCATTTAATGAATCCCTGCAATTAAGTACACAAGGTACCAAGAGAAAATTAACTACCGAGAATTCAGGTGTATTATGGCACAAACGATTAGGTCATATCTCTGAAAAGAGAATAGAGAGAGTTATGTCAGATGAAATTCTCGATCCCTTAGATTTTACAAATTTTGATATTTGTGTTAATTGTATTAAAGGTAAACAAACCAATACAAGGAGATTTGTAGCCAATAAGACTATGGACATCTTAGAACTAATACATACGGATGTTTGTGGGCTATTTCCTACGGTCGCTTGGAATGGTCAACAATATTTCATAACGTTCATAGATGAGTTTTCCAGATATGGCTATGTATATCTCATAAGTGAAAAATCACAGTCACTGGATGTGTTCAGAAATTATAAAGCTGAAGTTGAAAATCAAATAAGTAAAAGGATTAAAAGCGTCAGATCTGACCGTGGTGGTGAGTACTGTGGTAGATATGATGATTCAGGAGAACAACATCCAGGACTATTTGCTAAATTCCTAGATGAATGCTGTATCGTCCCACAGTACACTATGCCGGATTCGCCCACTATGAATGGTGTTGCTGAAAGACGAAACAGAACGCTTAAGGACATGGTAAGGAGTATGATTAGTCATTCTACCTTACCAGAAGCACTTAAGACTGCAACATATATCCTTAATCGAGTACCCATTAAAGCCACTACCAAAACCCCTTATGAACTTTGGACAAGCAAGAAACCTAGTCTAAAACACTTCCATGTTTGGGGATGTCCAACTGAGGCAAGGCCTTATAGGCCTAATGAAAAGAAACTGGACTCTAGGACGGTAAGTTGCTATTTTATTGGATACTCGGAAAGATCTAGGGGGTATAAATTTTATGATCCCACAACTAGGCCGATTTTCGAGACGGGAAATGCCCGATTCTTTGAGGATGTCGAGTTTGCGGGAGGTGATAAAGATAAAGACTTTGTCTTTAAAGAGGAATATATTGATATTCCCACAGGTGTCATTAGCATTGGTCAAGATTGTAATTTTGACCATGTTGAAGACACAACGAATCAAGACAATATTGAAGCACATCCTATTCAAGAAATTGTTCCAGAAGAACAACCTCGAGCACCTCTAGAATCTATGCCATTAAGAAGATCCACTAGAGAGAAGAGAAGTGCAATATCAGACGATTATATTGTATTTCTCCAAGAACATGAAGTAGATATTGGAGTGATGGAAGATCCTATCAACTTCCATCAAGCCATTGAATGTTCTAACTCTCAAAAGTGGATTTATGCTATGAATGAGGAGATTAAGTCAATGAAAGACAACAACGTGTGGGATCTTGTCCCATTACCTGAAGGTGTGAAACCTATTGGTTGTAAATGGATATTTAAGACCAAAAGGGATTCGAAAGGTGATGTGGAGAAGTATAAGGCACGTCTTGTTGCAAAGGGCTTTACACCGAAAGAAGGTATTGATTATAAAGAGACTTTCTCTGTAGTATCTTCGAAAGACTCTTTCAGAATTATAATGGCATTGGTGGCACATTTCAATCTTGAGTTACATCAGATGGATGTAAAGACATCGTTTCTCAATGGTAACATTGATGAGACGATCTATATGTTGCAACCAGAAAATTTTGTGTCCGGAGACCCAAAGAATATGGTTTGTAAACTTAAGAAATCCATCTATGGACTCAAACAAGAATCTCGACAATGATATTTCAAGTTTCATCAAGTGATCATCTCGTTTGGTTTTGAGATGAATTTTGGTCGATGATTGTATATACCATAAGTTCTGTGGGAGTAAATATATTTTCCTGGTTTTGTATGTCGATGACATCTTGCTTGCCAACAGCGATATAGGCTTATTGCACGAAACCAAGAAATTTCTAGCTAAGAATTTTGAGATGAAAGATCTTGGTGAAGCCTCTTTTGTATTAGGTATTCAGATACATCGAGATCGCTTGTTGCTACCCAATTTTTGATTCTTTATTTTTCGGAAAATAGATTTTTTGTTCAAGGGCGAAATTGAGCAATTTGAGAGTTTAGTGGTCGATTGGGGTTTAAATCGCGAAAATCAGGAGTCAAGGACCAGATAAGGAGATCGCGCCAAGCTACGGTGGAGATTGAATTTTTGAGGGGATTTAATTGCATAAAAAAGTTTAAATCCAATTGGGTGCAATTAGAAAATTTTTAAAGGACCAAATCATTTTTTTTTATTTTTTCTTCCCTTCCTAAAAAATTTCGAAATCTGCACTGTTCCGGCATGCATTGACGTTGATTTTTTGGCGCGCTTAAAGCAGATCAAGCAAATTTTTCTTCCCATCAATGTTGATTTTATTGCCCGATTCATCTCCTTCACAACAGATCAATATTTCTTTTTCTTCCTTTTTCGATTTAATTTTCTTCCCAATTCGGCCCTCTCAATGCAGCAGCATTCAATGGAAATAAATGGCAATCAATTAGAATTAAAACAAAAAATCAACAACAATGCAGCAGCAGATCAACAACAGATTTGATAACAGCTCAATTCCAAAATCCTGCGTGATTCTCTTCCCGCTTTCGTCTCCATCACAAAGCAAGGCGCATCAAATTTATTTCCAGCATTATTTCCTTCCCGATTTTATCTCCAAAGCATGATCTCCTTCTTGATTAATATCGATTTGCATTGCATGTGCCGCTTGCATCATTTTTTTTAAAAAAACTTTGAAAATTGCACTAATTACACATTTAAAGATTTGCAAATTTACTTTGAAACGCCTCCTGTATCCCTGATTAAATGCTAGGCGCTCCCCGCATTCAAAATCACTTTGGCTCGCTATAAAAGGGCTGCATAAGACGTAGAGTAGAGAGGATTTTTTTTTACGTGAAGAATATTGAGAAAAACACGCGAAGAAATAGAGAAATTTCGTAGCCTTTCGTGAATCTTCTTCCCGCTTCTTCCCAACATTTTTACTCGCCTCTCTCTCTCTAAAAACAGCACTCTGTTTCTTCCTCACTCTCGGCCAGCCGCTCACCACCACCATCGACCACCCATATTGATCCTCAAGCATCACCATAAGCCACCCTTCAACCCCGTAAACTCATCCATCATCTCGAGCGAAGGAAGAGGCGACGGCAGCCTAGGCAAAGCAGCACTCTCGCAACGTGACAAAGCAAGCTTTCCGACGACCGCTCCGCCACCACAGCCACCATTTCCGACGAAACAACGATCGGAAGAATCACCACGACTTCCTCTACCCAACGGTATAAACAGTAAGCCATTCATCACACTCGAAATTTCCATTTTTTACTGTTCATCGTCCCTCGTAGCTTAGCATGCGGGGAGTGAATTAATTCACTCCCCGCGTGGACTTTGGCGGGCCGGGCCTTGTGCCCGCCCTGGCCCCGAAGGGCTTCCAAATGCTCGGGCTAGAAGCCCAGCCCCGCATGGGTCTGGGTCGCCAGCCCATCCGGGCTAGCAGCCCACACTGAGGCAGGGTGGGTTGGGCCGTCACCCACTGACTTAGGTAGTGACAACACATTTCCCACCCGAAAAATAAAAAATATATAAAAAGTATAAAGATGCAAATTTTCCAAAAAATATTTTTATTAAAAAAGATGTTTTGTTTTCTTGCATAAGGCCAATACACTAGCATATTTTAAAAATTGTTTTTCTTTTGAAAAAATATATATTATCTTGGGTTTTGAAGAGAAAATCAGTTTTAGCATGGATTTCGCAAAAATCATTTATTGCATTTTGAGATTTTACAACAAGTTTGTAAAATCCAAAGCGTATTGGCCAATATTCAAAAAAATATAAAATTCTTTTTTTTTCTTTTGGGAATGCATTATTCACTATCGGTATTTGGGTAAATAAATCCAAAAGGGGTTAATATCCAAAATATTCGACGGTTATAATATACTATTATTCACTGTTGGTATTTGGGTAAATAAATCCTAAAGGAGTTAATATCCAAAATATTCGACGGGAATGATATGCTATTATTCACTGTCGGTATTTGGGTAAATAAATCCTAAGGGGTTAATATCCAAAATATTCGACGGGAATGATATGCTATGATTCACTGTTGATATTTGGGTAAATAAATCCTAAGGGGTTAATATCCAAAATATTCGACGGGAATGATATGCTATTATTCACTGTTGATATTTGGGTAAATAAATCCTAAGGGATTAATATCCAAAATATTCGGCGGAGTAATATCCCATTTGCCATTTATTTTACATATTGTTTTGACATATCAAATCATAAACAAGCCAAAACGTCAAGCAGCTTACCTTAGGTAGGGCGTACTAGGGGTGCTAAAACCTTCCCTTTACGCAACGAGTCCCTTACCCTAGAATCTCTGAAAGACCAGTTTCAGGTTTCCTAGTAACCATTAATACTAGGTGGCGACTCCTCTTTTTTACGAAAAATAGATAATCCCACCAACACCATTGAATCCCCGCACACGGGGAAGAGTCGTCACGATGCCGCGCTTTTCATTTTTTTTTCGGGGTGCGACAGAATGGCGACTCCACTAGGGACTTGGGCTAAGCTTGACAGTTTTTTATTTGTTTATGATTTATTTTATTTGTTTATTTATTTATTTATTTTCATGTTGCTATGGATTATTTATAAGCTTTAGCATGCATCTTTACATCTTGTCATCATGCATCACTTTTTTATTATCTTGAGAGCACACACTAAACTTTAAGTTAAGTGGGGGACTAGCAGCTTACCTATGACTTGAGTCAAGGTTGAAGTTTGTGTAAACCCCAACTCTTTGCTGAGTGTTTAGACTGGTAGTGAGTGGTATACGTGCCATCTCGCTATCTGCTGAACCCCCATATCGCCTTTACGAGGGTGATCACTGGGACAGCAAGAGACCCTCTTTAGAGACCACGTAGTAAACCTACCCTAAGTCTCACGTAAAGGAACTAGAACCTATCGTTAAGATGTATGCTCCATAATATCTTTTTGCATAACAAGAAAAACCCTAAAATAGCATTTTGACTTACAGGTCTTGTGAACGAAATGGCCACCACCACTAAACTTTCCAACATGGAATATGGGAGAAGTTCTGAACTGTCACAATTGACCGAAGGAGACTGTATTAAAGGCGATGCTATAAGGCTATCACCAATCAAGAATCTGGATTGCATTATAAATGAGGTGAACAAGTTAACGATTCATTTTCAGGATGTGGATAAGGACACATTTTTTAGAAAATACGGACGCCTGATGGAGATTGCGAAGGTAGATGTTTTAAGCCCAGCGGTGCGAGCTCTAGTTCATTTCTGGGACCCTGACTACCATTGTTTTTCTTTTGGGAGCATAGATTTATGTCCTACTATGGAGGAATACGGGATGTTGACTGAGTTTCCGAATGACCTATACAGAATTTATTTCCCTTTGAGATCTGACAAGGTCATTCCTGAACTGTCGAAGCTACTCAGGAAAAGTCTTTGGAAAAGAAAGCTGCTGGTCTGAGATGGAAGATGCTGGAGTTGGAACTAGAACAGAAGTCCGGGTTGGAGAAAGAAAGATTGATTGCATTAGGCATATTTGGCCTTGTGTTGTTCCCAAGTCGGACGGGTATAATAAGCTTAGAAGCTGCTGCTGCTTATGTGGAGTATGAGAATACACGAATCAACCCCGTGGCCTCTGTTTTGGCTGAAACCATCATGACACTTAATCACTGTCGGAAAGCCGGGAAAGGGGCAGTGAGATGTTGCAAGCAGCTGCTATATATCTGGATGGTTAGTCACATTGAGACAAAAAAACCTGTCTTCAATAATTTTTGGTGGTTCAACCAGAAACCATTGAGGATAGTGGAGGAAGAAGAATGGGGGGATCTAGACAACCAAGGTTGGGTAGAAAAGCTAAAAGCTGTGCCTAGTGGTGGTTTGAAATGGAAGGCCCCTTGGGCCAAAGCAATGGATGTCTTAATGAGTTGTGGGCAAAGATGCTGGGTTCCGTTGGTAGGGATTACCGGCTATGTGAGTTATGCTCCTGCTCTCGTGGTAAGACAACATGGGGGCATGCAATTCGTTCCAAGGACCAAAGGAATTGCTCAATTTTTTGGTTTGTTTAAAGATCCTGTTGCCCAAGAAGTCGTAAGAGCCATCAAACAAGATTGGAAACATCTAGTTTTGTTGGAGATAAAAGGTTTGGGAGATCCCAGTGTAAGTGAAGGGTATGCAAAATGGAGAGACTTAGTTGCCTCAGCCGCAACCAATGAAGAAATAAAGTCTCCACAAACTGAAGAAAAGTCTGTTAAGAGGAAAAGAGTTGACAGTGAAGGAGAATTAAAGAGACAAATTGAAAAGCTTCAGATGGAATTGAACAAGACCCGAAGAGACAAGTTGATGATGGAAGAAATGGTGTTGGAAGGTGATAAAAGGAGAGCATTTTTAGATGAGCAATTACAGTCTAGAGATGCAAGAATAACCAAGCTCGAGCTGAAGATGGCTGAGGAGGAGAATGCTAGGTTGGGAGTAGAGAGAGAATTAACAGAGATGAATTTGAAGTGGATGCAAAGTTGCTCTGAACTTGGCGCATTGAAGACTGAACATAATGAATGCCAAGATAGCATAGAATATTACCAGGAGAAATTTGTAGAAGTTCAGTGTGAGCTGATGGATAGAATTGAAAAGTATGAAGATTTGTATAAGAAGTATGTAATGTCGGAAAATCGTTCGACGGGGTCCGAGAAGGATGAAGCCATTGAAGCAGAGTTAGCAGTCAAGGGAGAGGAGATAAAAGCTCTGAGAACGAAGCTCAACAAAGAGAAAAAAAAGGTGAAGCATCTGGATGAGAAACTAGCATCGATAGAAAAACACAAGGATCAAATCGATGCTAATAACACTTCATTGAACAGAACCAACATGTTGCTTATTGAAAAAATGTCCAAGATGGATGAGCAAATGGATGAAGCTGCTGCGCACGCTCGGGTCATTAGAACCAATGCGAGAAATGTGGGGAGAGACATCATCCGTTATCAGCGAAGTCTAGCTGAGACCGATGCTTTCTTAGAGACAATCGAGAACCGCGGGTCTGCTTTCCTACCCTTGGCTAAAGATGTGGCAGAAGAAGGATATTAATTTTCTTTTCCTCTTTATGTTTTCAAAAATGTAGCAAACTTATCCATTCAATAAAAAGGGCGTTGACCCATCTCTTATGCAAATCCTGTCTCTTGGTAAATATGACTCAAGCATCGACCCGAAAAGCAGTACTCCTAGCGGCAACGTGACAAGAAACCCATATTCTATGAAGTGTTTGGTCATTAATTGTTCACAAGAGAAATCCATTGCATTACATATACATTCATACAAGCATATTCATCATACCACATACATTTTATATTCTCTTATACATTCATGCAAACAGCAACTACAAAACATAGGTCCCCCTGCGAAAGTCCACAACACTCGTTTAAGAAGAAGAATGGAAAATGAAGGAAAGGCCGAGCCAGAATCTCCATACCAAAAAGAGCTCGAAGCTGTCCGAAACGATGTGGCACGTTTAGCCAGCCTGCTCGAGAAGGCGTTAAGAACAAGAGATGGAGAGGGAACGTCAGCTCAGACGGATGAAGCACCACCGGCAGTTCAAAGCCCGGGAGCACCTCATATTTTAGGGACAAGCTCGCCAAAGAAGCAGCCCGAATCCACTCAGCCCATCCCAATCCCCATTACATTAGAGTTGACAGATGAGGAACCACAAGACGCTAGATTCTCTGACCATGCAGGATATAACAAGTGGTTCGCACTAGAAGAAAGGATAAGAGCAGTTGAAGGGAATGATCTATCTGACCCAATTAGGGCGGCCGAAGCATGCTTGGTGCCTAACATCGTGATACCGCGGAAATTCAGGGTTCCAGAATTTATCAAGTATACTGGGATAGAATGCCCAAAAACTCATCTTCGTTCCTACTATAACAAGATGGCGGAGGTCATACACGATGATAAATTGTTGATATATTTTTTTCAGGACAGCTTGACAGGGTCAGCCCTTGGCTGGTATATGAGGTTAGATAACATCAGGATTAGAAAGTGGGCAGACTTGGCAGATGCTTTCTTAAAGCAATACAAGTTTAATATGGAGATGGCTCCTGATAGGACCAGCTTGATGACCATGGAGAAAGGAGCTCAGGAGTCCGTAAGGACTTATGCTCAAAGATGGCGGGACCAAGCTGTCAATGTACAACCTCCGTTAATAGAGAGAGAAATGATGACCCTATTTGCCAATACGTTTAGGGCCCCGTACTACGAGCACCTGATGGGAAGCTCCGCCCAGCATTTTTACGATGCGGTACGAATCGCTGAGAGGATTGAGCAAGGAATCCGAAGCGGGAGAATTATGGAACCCGTAGAGAAGAGGGGTTTTGTTGGAAAAAGAAAGGAAGTGGAGGTGAATAATCTGGAGGACAAGTACAAGGGGAAAGACAAAAATTACAAAAGCTACCAAACACCTACACCCCAAACCACCAACGTCAACTTTTCCAAACCCACCACTCCAAACCAGCCTTTTTACCCAAAATTCCCCTCACATAACCAAAATAATTTCCAAAGGAGAGATTATCAACAACCAGAGGAACAACTACCACCTTTGCCCATGACCTTAAAAGAGTTATATGCGCAGTTGCTAAACATTGGACATATTGCTCCCCTACTAGTACCACCTACACGCCCACCTTTCCCTGCCTGGCACAACCCCAATTTGACTTGTGAATACCATGCCGGTAATGCAGGTCATAGCATTGAAACTTGTGTAGCTTTTAAGAGAAAAGTATTGCAGTTGATCAAGATCGGATGAGTCACTTTTGAGGATCCACCCAATGTTAATCTGAATCCCTTGCCCAAGCATGCTGCGGGAAGTAGTGGTGTAAATGCGGTGGAAGTTGATAGGAAAGAAGCGACTCTAAAGGTGACCATGACCAGATTATACGATATGTTGGTGCAATCTGGACAATTAATGGGGTCAACCAAGCACAATATGGGCAAAAATGACTTTTGCCCATTCCATGATGAGAAAGGGCATCACATTGATGAATGTGCCGAGTTTCATCAAAAGGTCACGAGGATGTTGACTCTGGGAGAGCTAAGGATCGAGAATATCGAAGGTAGTGGAGAGATAGCAGGGATAGAGAAGTGTAGGATACAATCAACAACTAGTGGGCCCTCAAAGTTGGTATTATATAAGCCCTCATATGCAAAGGAGGTAGACTATAGGGCAATGCCAGGCAATTATGTTTCCGCCGCAAATATCAAAACTCCTTTTCTCCAAACCGAGATAGGTGGTTTGACCCGGAGCGGTCGTTGTTTCACGCCCGAAGAGCTGGAAAAACAAAGAAGGCTAAGGGTAAAGAGGTAGTGGGCTTTGAAAAAGAGTTGGAGGTAAATAAACCTGTGACGGAGGAGGAAACGAACGAGTTCTTGAAGCTGATGAAGCATAGTGAGTATTGTGTGGTGGACCAGTTGAAGAAAACCCCTGCCAAGATCTCCATCATGTCTTTAATACTCAGTTCTGAGCCCCATCGCAATGCTTTACAAAAGGTATTGAATGAGGCTTATGTACCTCAAGATATCGAGCAAAGGACTATGGAGCATCTAGTAGGGAGGATTCACGCTTCAAATTACCTGTATTTCACTAAGGATGAACTTGACGCTGAAGGAACAGGCCACAACAAACCTCTGTATATCACAGTCCGATGCAAGGATTGCCTCATTGGTAAAGTTCTCATTGACAATGGCTCAGCTCTTAATGTGTAGCCAAGACATATGTTGGATGAGATGCCAGTAGATCCTTCCCATATGCAGCCAAGTGTGATAATGGCTAGAGCATATGATGGTTCCAAGGCAAGTGTTAGGGTCGATCGAAGTTGAACTAGCTATAGGTCCAAAAGTCTTTTTGGTAACCCTTCAGGTGATGGACATCCATCCTTCCTATAGCATGTTATTAGGAAGACCATGGATACATGCCGCAGGAGCGGTTACTTCCTCACTGCATCAATGTTTGAAGTACATTGCCGACGGTGTCCTGGTTACCGTTAAGGCCGAAGAAACTATATCAATGATGAAAAATGTGGCGGTCCCTTTCATTGAAGCTGAAGATTGTGTGGACGGAAACCTGCATGCGTTCGAGGTTGTGAATACTGAGTGGGTGCCTGAGAATACTATAAGAAGGAAACCAGGGATCTCAGAGGCTACTAAAATGGCCGCTAAAAGACTTTTAAAGCACAAGATTCCTGCCCGATTTGACGCAAGAAAAAGGAAGGTCGAGTGGATTGGTATAACAAAGTTGAAGGCTACAGAACAAAGGTTTGGTCTGGGGTATAAGCCTAGAAAGGAGGATTACCAGCGGGCTGCTGTGGCAAGAAGGGAGAAGAGAATGGCGAGGATTGAAGGAAGGAAGCCTGAAGAAGAAAAGTTAGTTATTCCTCCGATCAGGATCTCGTTCCCAAAAGCTGCATATGTAATACAACCTGACTCAAGACATGAAAGCTCTCTTCAGAAGCTCTCATCCATAAGCATAAACACGATAGAAAAGGAGGAAGCCGTTGGCATTACCGGGAAGATTCAATTCGAAAGAAGGGAGGAAGAGCTGCCGCAGTTAGGCATCTATGCTCTGGAGGAAGCTACGACCTCTGCCTGTATTCGGAAGCTAGCCAAGGGAGAGAAGTTCCAGAATTGGGTGACCCAAGAAGCTCCATTGGTTTTCAGAATGTAATGAACGATGTCTGTTTGTTTTTGTTTTGTTTTGTTTTCTTTTAAGGCCCAATGGGCCAATCGAACTTTATCTTTGTTTTTGTTGTGAACTGAATTTTTTTTATGAGATCATGCATTTTGAGTTCATTCTCTCTTTTTTATTTCTATTTTGTGCATTTACACTCATTTTCCGCTTTCAGGAACCCTGAAAGCGGAACTTCCACAACACCACCTGCACTTTACACTGAGAATGAATGGCCGAATTTTAAAGAATACATAATAGTTGTAGAAGAGGGAGAAGGGGATGAAAATAGCATTAGGGAATTCACGAGATTAATAGAACAACACGAACAGGTTTGGAAGCCCGCTAAGGAGGAACTTGAAACCATAAATGTGGGTACTGAAGAAAGCCAGAGAGAGCTCAAGATAGGAACTTTGGTCACACAGAAGGAAAGAGAAGACTTGATTGCACTGCTTCGAGATTATGTGGATGTTTTTGCTTGGTCTTATGAGGATATGCCTGGTTTGGATACGAATATCGTAGTACATAGGGTACCATTGGAAGAAGGTTGTAGACCGATTAGGCAAAAACTAAGAAGAACGCATCCAGAAGTTTTGATCAAAGTAAAGACGGAAATTGAAAAACAATGGAACGCTGGTTTTCTAGAGGTGGTCAAGTATCCGCAGTGGGTGTCCAACATAGTAGTGGTACCCAAAAAGGAGGGCAAAATTCGAGTCTGTGTGGACTTTAGGGATTTAAATCGTGCTAGCCCTAAAGATAATTTTCCTCTGCCACATATAGACATGTTAGTTGACAATGCAGCTCGTAGCTCCATATATTCCTTTATGGATGGTTTCTCAGGCTATAATCAGATAAAAATGGCGCAAGAAGATAAGGAGAAGACGACATTTGTTATACCATGGGGGACGTTCTGCTATAAAGTCATGCCATTCGGGTTAAAGAATGTTGGTGCCACTTACCAAAGGGCTATGGTGACTTTATTTCACGATATGATGCACAAGGAGATTAAGTATACGTGGATGATATGAACGCTAAATCCGGAGAAGGAGAGAATCATGTCCAAGTATTGAGGAAATTATTTGAAAGGTTAAGGAAATATAAGTTGAGGCTTAACCCTGCAAAGTGTTCATTTGGGGTGAAATCTGGGAAGTTGTTAGGATTTGTGGTGAGTGACAAAGGAATAGAAGTGGATCCTGAAAAAGTAAAGGCTATTCGAGCCATGCCAGCTCCGAAGACTGAAAGAGAAGTAAGAGGGTTTTTAGGAAGGTTAAATTACATTGCTCGATTCATATCCCAATTAACCACAACCTGCGACCCAATCTTTCGTTTGTTAAGAAAGAAGAATCCTGGGATTTGGAACGCAGAATGTGAAGAGGCTTTTGAGAAAATCAAGCAGTACTTGCTAAAACCACCTCTGCTTGTCCCTCCTGTACCAAAAAGGCCGTTGATATTATACTTAACAGTAACGGAGACGGCGATGGGATGTGTGCTTGGACAACAAGATGAATCCGGGAGGAAGGAAAGGGCCATTTATTATCTAAGCAAGAAGTTCATGGAGTGTGAGTCTAGGTATACTATGATTGAGAAGTTGTGTTGCGCGCTAGCATGGGCTGCAAAAAGGTTGCGACAATATATGTTGTACCATACCACATGGTTAATTTCCAAATTAGACCCGCTGAAGTACATCTGTGAAAAGCCTTACTTATCCAGCCGAATTGCCAGGTGGCAAGTTCTGCTATCCGAGTATGACATAGTGTACATGACAAGAAAAGCTGTAAAAGGGAGTGTTATTGCTGATCACCTGGCGGACCATGCTATGGAAGATTATGAGCCGTTAGATTTTGATTTTCCTGATGAAGATGTACTTTCAGTTGAGGAAGGGAAACTAGAACGGTGGACTATGTACTTTGATGGTGCTGTGAATGTATGTGGTAATGGAGCCGGGGCGGTGATAATATCTCCTGACAAGAAACAATACCCAGTTTCAACTAATTTACAATTCGGGTGCACTAATAACACGACCGAGTATGAGGCATGTATTATTGGTTTAGAGACTGCATTGGAGTTGAACGTAAAGAAGATAGATGTTTATGGGGATTCGATGCTAATTATTTGTCAGGTAAAAGGGGAATGGCAAACCAAAGAAGAAAAGCTAATACCCTACCAAGACTACCTGTCTAAACTAGCTGAAGAATTTGAGGAAATAGAGTTCACACATCTAGGAAGGGAAGGAAATCAGTTTGCAGATGCCTTGGCTACACTAGCTTCTATGGCTAGAATAGACTTCGGGCAAAACTTACAACCAATACACATCGACATCAGAAATAACCCAGCTCATTGTTGCTCAGTTGAAGGGGAAATAGATGGAAACCCTTGGTACTACGATATCAAGAACTTCATCCAAAACCAGGCTTATCCCATGGGGGCATCCAACATCGAAAAGAAGACTTTGAGGAGACTGGCAATGGATTTTTATCTTGATGGAGAAGTTTTGTATAAGAGGTCATCTGATGGGACTTTGCTAAGATGCCTAGATGGAGTTGAAGCCAGAAACACATTGCGAGAAGTCCATGAAGGGATCTGCTCAACCCATGCTAGTGGACATATGATGGCTAGGAAGATACAAAGATTTGGTTACTTCTGGATGACATTAGAGAAGGATTGCGTTGACTATGTCCGCAAATGCCATAAGTGTCAGATCTACGGTGACAAAATGAGTGCCCCTCCGACCCCTCTATTTAATTTGTTATCTCCATGGCCTTTTGCGATGTGGGGAATCGATGTGATTGGACCTATCAACCCTAAAGCCAGCAATGGTCATAGGTTCATTCTCGTGGCAATCGACTACTTTACAAAAATGGGTAGAGGCCGGGTCATTTGCTCATGTAACACAAAAGGTGGTAAAGAAGTTTGTTGAGAGAGATTTGATATGCCGGTACGGGCCACCAGAAAAGATTATAACTGATAATGCACAGAACTTCAATGGGAAGTTGATAACAGAACTTTGTGCTAAATGGAAGATCAAGCATTCAAATTCCTCTCCTTATAGGCCAAAGATGAATGGTGTTGTAGAAGCTGCTAACAAGAACGTCAAGAAGATTGTTCAGAAAATGGTAGTCACCTATAAGGATTGGCATGAAATGTTGCCGTTTGCCCTTCATGCATATCGTACCGCAGTTCGTACCTCAACAGGAGCCACTCCGTACATGTTGGTGTATGGAATGGAGGCAGTAATGCCTTTAGAGGTAGAAATCCCATCATTAAGAGTATTGATAGACTCTGAACTAGATGAAGCAGAATGGGCAAAGGTCAGATATGAACAATTGAATTTGATCAGCGAAAAAAGGTTAGCTGCAATCTGTCATCATCAATTATACCAAAGAAGGATGGCCAGATCATATGATAAGAAAGTCCGACCTCGAAAATTCCAAGAAGGCGATTTGGTATTGAAGAAGATATTGTTTGTACCAGGGCAAGATAAGAGTAAATGGGCCCCGAACTATGAAGGCCCTTATGTGGTGAAGAAGTCGTTCTCGGGAGGAGATTTGCTATTATCTAGAATGGATGGAGAAGATCTAGTCAGGCCTGTGAATTCCGACTCTGTAAAGAAATATTATGCCTGATATTTTGTTAACCTTCCTCAATAAGATAAAATTCGGCCATGAATTCTCGTTACAAGAATTTTTTTTTTTTTAAAGCACATGATTTGATAATATTTATTTATGTTTTATCGTTTGACATATTTTTGTGCACCACACCGGGGGCAAAAAAAAAAAATCACAAAAATGTGATTTTGCATTAAAAGTGTCATTTTGCATCAACAAAACCATGTTTTGAATATTTTTTTAAAGTATATATCGGTTTGAGTTTTTAGACATCGGTAAAGATATATTAAAGGAAACTTCAATGGAGCTAGAAAGGGCCCTATGTGGAACAGAAAAGTATCTTCATCAAGCATGAAAGTATAGCACGAGAAACACATCCTATGAAGGAAGACTACAATGAACCGGGGGGGACCTATGTTTCCAAAAGAGGTAACAAAAACATGAATGTTGTATTGTCATAACACTAACCTGACAGGAAAGGTTTGATGAAAGCATGTCGTCCCCAAATTTTGAAATATGGAGAAGCAAAATCTCAAGTGAACGAAACCACAGAAGAGATTATGAATTGAGGGTCAGTGTTGCTTTGTTCCTCAAGACAGGTAAGTCACTCTTCTAACCCGGGCAGGTCACCCGTCATAATCAGACCCGGGTAAGTCATCCGTCACTATCGAGACTCTACTAACCCGGGCAGGTCACCCGTCATAATCAGACCCGGGTAAGTCATCCGTCACTATCGAGACTCTTATAACCCGGGCAGGTCACCCGTCATAATCAGACCCGGGTAAGTCATCCGTCACTATCGAGACTCTACTAACCCGGGCAGGTCACCCGTCATAATCAGACCCGGGTAAGTCATCCGTCACTATCGAGACTCTTATAACCCGGGCAGGTCACCCGTCATAATCAGACCCGGGTAAGTCATCCGTCACTATCGAGACTCTACTAACCCGGGCAGGTCACCCGTCATAATCAGACCCGGGTAAGTCATCCGTCACTATCGAGACCCTCCTATATATCCTTTTTATCTGGGTAGGTCACTTGTCACAACGAGACCCATATCCTCCATTCTGTTTTTCTTTACAACACTTACTATTTAAAGTCTTTTACAAGACTTTAGTCGTAAGCATTGTAAAGAGGGGGCATCTGTTGCTACCCAATTTTTGATTTTTTATTTTTCGGAAAATAGATTTTTTGTTCAAGGGCGAAATTGAGCAATTTGAGAGTTTAGTGGTCGATTGGGGTTTAAATCGCGAAAATCAGGAGTCAAGGACCAGATAAGGAGATCGCGCCAAGCTACGGTGGAGATTGAATTTTTGAGGGGATTTAATTGCATAAAAAAGTTTAAATCCAATTGGGTGCAATTAGAAAATTTTTAAAGGACCAAATCATTTTTTATTATTTTTTCTTCCCTTCCTAAAAAATTTCGAAATCTGCACTGTTCCGGCATGCATTGACGTTGATTTTTTGGCGCGCTTAAAGCAGATCAAGCAAATTTTCCTTCCCATCAATGTTGATTTTATTGCCCGATTCATCTCCTTCACAGCAGATCAATATTTCTTTTTCTTCCTTTTTCGATTTAATTTTCTTCTCAATTCGGCCCTCTCAATGCAGCAGCATTCAATGGAAATAAATGGCAATCAATTAGAATTAAAACAGAAAATCAACAGCAATGCAGCAGCAGATCAACAGCAGATTTGATAACAGCTCAATTCCAAAATCCTGCGTGATTCTCTTCCCGTTTCGTCTCCATCACAGCAAGGCAGATCAAATTTATTTCCAGCATTATTTCCTTCCCGATTTTATCTCCAGCATGATCTCCTTCTTGATTAATATCGATTTGCATTGCATGTGCCAGTTGCATCATTTTTTTAAAAAAACTTTGAAAATTGCACTAATTACACATTTAAAGATTTGCAAATTTACTTTGAAACGTCTCCGGTGTATCCCGGATTAAATGCTAGGTGCTCCCTGCATTCAAAATCACTTTGGCTCTGCTATAAAAGGGCTGCATAAGACGTAGAGTAGAGAGGATTTTTTTTACGTGAAGAATATTGAGAAAACACGCAGAAGAAATAGAGAAATTTCAGAGCCTTTCGTGAATCTTCTTCCAGCTCTTCCCAACATTTTCCTCTGCCTCTCTCTCTCTAAAAACAGACCCCTGTTTCTTCCTCACTCTCGGCCAGCCAGTCACCACCACCATCGACCACCCATATTGATCCTCAGCATCACCATAAGCCACCCTTCAACCCCAGAAACTCATCCATCATCTCGGGCGAAGGAAGAGGCGACGACAACCTAGGCAGCAGCAGCCCCTGTAACGTGACAGCAAGCTTTCCGACGACCGCTCCGGCCACCACAGGCCACCATTTCCGACGAAACAACGATCAGAAGAATCACCACGACTTCCTCTACCCAACGGTATAAACAGGTAAGCCATTCATCACACTCGAAATTTCCATTTTTTACTATTCATCGTCCCTGTGTTTACATGCGGGGAGTGAATTAATTCACTCCCCGCGTGGACTTGGCGGGCCGGGCCTTGTGCCCGGCCTGGCCCTGAAGGGCTTCCAGCGTCTGGGCTGGAAGCCCAGCCCAGATGGGTCTGGGCTGCCAGCCATCTGGGCTAGCAGCCCAGCCTGGAGGCAAGGTGGGCTGGGCTGTCAGCCCAGCCCGAATTTAGGTGGGCTGACAGCCAGCCCACTGAAAAATAAAAAATATATAAAAAGTATAAAGATGCAAATTTTCCAAAAAATATTTTTATTAAAAAAGATGTTTTGTTTTCTTGCATAAGGCCAATACACTAGCATATTTTAAAAATTGTTTTTCTTTTGAAAAAATATATATTATCTTGCGTTTTGAAGAGAAAATCAGTTTTAGCATGGATTTCGCAAAAATCATTTATTGCATTTTGAGATTTTACAACAAGTTTGTAAAATCCAAAGGGTATTGGCCAATATTCAAAAAAATATAAAATTCTTTTTTTTTCTTTTGGGAATGCATTATTCACTATCGGTATTTAGGTAAATAAATCCAAAAGGGGTTAATATCCAAAATATTCGACGGGAATAATATACTATTATTCACTGTTGGTATTTGGGTAAATAAATCCTAAAGGAGTTAATATCCAAAATATTCGACGGGAATGATATGCTATTATTCACTGTCGGTATTTGGGTAAATAAATCCTAAGGGGTTAATATCCAAAATATTCGACGGGAATGATATGCTATTATTCACTGTTGATATTTGGGTAAATAAATCCTAAGGGATTAATATCCAAAATATTCGGCGGAGTAATATCCCATTTGCCATTTATTTTACATATTGTTTTGACATATCAAATCATAAACAAGCCAAAACGTCAAGCAGCTTACCTTAGGTAGGGCGTACTAGGGGTGCTAAAACCTTCCCTTTACGCAACCAGTCCCTTACCCTAGAATCTCTGAAAGACCAGTTTCAGGTTTCCTAGTAACCATTAATACTAGGTGGCGACTCCTCTTTTTTACGAAAAATAGATATTCCCACCAACATCATTGAATCCCCGCACACGGGGAAGAGTCGTCACGATGCCGCGCTTTTCATTTTTTTTCGGGGTGCGACATCGCTCTCGAGGTATTCTTGGATTATCACAAAAGAGCTATATCGAAAAGGTTCTTAAGAGATATGGCATGCAAGACTGTAGACCAAGAGATACCCCTGTGGAGAAGGGAGACAAATTTAGTCTCAATCAGTGCCCTAAGAATGATTTTGAGAAAAGAGAAATACAGAAGATTCCTTATGCTTCACTAGTAGAGAGTGTAATGTATGCTCAAGTTTGTACGCGTCCAGATATTACGTACATTACTGGGATACTGGGCAGATATTTAAGCAATCCAGGAATAGACCATTGGAAAGCAGCTAAACAGATCTTACGGTACTTACAGAGAACAAAAGACTACATGCTCACATATCGGAGTTTGGCTAATCTGGAGATCATTGGGTATAGCGACTCCGATTTTGTTGGATGCCAAGATAGCATGAAATCTACATCAGGCTATATTTACATGCTAGTTGGAGGTGCTGTCTCCTGGAAGAGTGCTAAACAGTCACTTATAGCCTCTTCCACGATGGCAGATGAGTTCATAGCATGTTATGAGGCATCCAATCATGGGGTATGGCTGCGGAATTTTGTCACGGGGCTGCGTATAGTGGATGATATTGAAAGACCACTAAAATTATTTTGTGACAATAAATCGACAGTTTTATATTCCAATAATAAAAGGAGCTCGTCGAAGTCGAAGCACATCGACATTAAGTTCCTAGTTGTTAAAGAAATAGTTCAGAGTGGACAGTTGTCTATAAAGCATATCGGTACAAACTCTATGGTTGCGGATCCGCTTACTAAGGGATTGCCACCCAAAATGTTTCATGAGCATATTGCTCGTATGGGTGTTTTGGCAATTGATAGTATTCAGTTTTAAAGGGAGTTTGTAATTTTAGATGCTTTTATAATATAGACAATTTTTCAGTTTATGGATATTTATGAGGTTATTTTCTGCAGAAATAAAGTTTTTGGTTTAATTTACACTCTGATTTTAGTATGGTTTGATTTCACTAAGGTTTATGGGTGGACCAATTGGAAATAGGCATGTTAAGATCATATTGCATGAAATTTCCATGCTACACATCCACATCATGATCCATGTCATTTAGTTGTATTGGCATACGTGACCTTTGATAGGTTGAGTTACGCTAATTGTAACGAAAACTGCTTAGATCCTATGTTGGTATGATTACTGGAACGGATTGGTTATAGATACATTTGTTAATGACAACAAAGATTAAGCTCATTTGGTTATTTTTGCAAAACATAATTATAAGGTTATACATATAGCCCAAGTGGGAGATTGTTGGATCATTAATCCAATGTTGGGCTTATATGAGAATAATTATGTGTTTGTGGACTGTCAAATAAGATGAAGCCTAATTAAAAATGATCTGCTAAGTATTTTTTAGGCAATTGGGTTTTGGTGTATCTAATAGGGTGTGGACCTTTAATGTGTAAAGATTACGGGGTTATTCCTATTTTAGTGATGGGCTAAAATAGGAATACCAAAGGGTGGGAATGCCAAAAGGCATGAATACCAAAAGGCACTTGGTTGCCTATATATATGGTCATGGTCCCAGATTACACGTGCTACATTCTCACGCTGACATCCCATTATCAAAGAGAAAATAAGGCTAAGGTAGAGAGAATCAAAGGTCTCTCTAAGGTGAACGTGTTAATCTGGAAGGCCATCCGTACGACTCTAGATAGCGACTTCCGGATATGGATTCAGGTACGCTTCCGCTTTATAGTTTATGCAGTTTATTCATTCTTGATAATTCGACATGAACACAATTATCTTCCATACCAGGGAGGGAAACTATGTAGTATATAGATAGACAAATCCTGCTCTCTAAGAAAACACCTGACCTTCCATCATCTGCATCCATCATCCTGAAATCTGTCTGGAAGAGCTTATTCAAGAGGGTGCTCTTCCCTTTTCACCAAATTAAAGAAGACAAATTAAACAGTTTATATTCTTTCTCTCCATGCTAGCGTTCGATAAACACACAGATCACCACAACAACAACTATGTAAAAAAAGTACATACCGCCACTTTGGGGGCCCATGATTGCAACCACAGCGTAGGAGACACCGCGTCGGGAGAGGTTGGTGGTCCTCATAGAAGTTTTCGAGTCCTTCCATGTTTAAAACACCGTCACCGCTAATCAGCTGGAAGCTGCAGCAATCTTCCGCCATTATTAGCTACACCTCAGCTTTGGACGTGTTTTTACAGTACTGGACTTTAGATGTAAAGTATTTTTCTGGGAAACTCAAGTTTTGAATTTTATTTCTTAGGATGGTTTACACAGATGAAGTTTACACTACTTTGTTTCAAACTAAGGTGTGGTACTCAATAGATAGATAGATAGATAAATAGATAGATAGAGGTACGTACTTCAATTTATAGATAGATATACATGAAAGACGATAGGGTTTTGTTAAAAAAATAAGAAGAGGGTGGGCTGGCGTAGAGTTTCACAGAAGCTGATTATATATATAGACTCAAGTAGCTAGTGTCCGGTTTCTCACATGCAAGCAAGGTTGTTAAAATCGCGATTTTGACATGACACGGAAACGCTTCTGAACTCGGATTGTAAAATCGGAATCGTAATATCATACCTGATATTTTACTGTATAAAAATCATAAAATCACAGTTAAAATTGTGTAGGTAGAAAAATAGTAAAATCATAAGTAAAGTACTTCTGAATACAATATATCATAATTATGACTAGAAAACTTCATTAATTAAGGTTAATACATGATTTAAAATAACTTAAAAATACATTACAAAATAATTACATTCATAGAATTTCATTAGGTAAAAACTAACAAATTTAAAAGAAATATCCAGCTAGCATGCAATGTAAACTAAAATCAACTTCATTTTCATCTCTCTCATTATTTCTAAGACTTGCATCAATAACATCACTATCGAAAGGATTATTAGTACTACCACTGGTACCAACACCGATGTTGTTAGTACTAGCTCCAACAAATTATTTCAACATCAACATATAAAATGATCTAAAAACACCAAAAATATTTAATTTAAAATAAAAAAAAATATTTTAAAAAAATAAATATAAATTTTAAAATTAATATTTAAATCAATACATGAAAATTAATTATTTTTTTCATTGCCTAAGAAATTGTCTATACGTTCATTTAAAAAAAAAAAATTGATTTTCAAACCATTTAAATTACACCAGGGGAAAGTGGAACAATTCTGATGCCATGGGCCATGACTTCCTCTCCTTAATTTAATATTTAATTAATGTTGAGGGGAGAGAGAGAGAAAGGGGCAGCGAGGGTAGGCCTTTGAGTTGACACTTGACAAAGAGAATAGTTCATAAACTGTATTTTTCAACGAATTAGACTTTTCGATTTTGACAAATTTTATTGAATTGATTATAATTTTACGAGTTAACTCACAAGTTTAACAAATAGTTTAGTGCAACGGTTGCTTGCGTTGTGCTCTGTTTATTAATTGGCACTTGACAGCCATGCCTGTCAAAGACTTCCAAGTCGTCCTAGGAGTTATTAATTCAACTCTAAAAATTCCAAGTCCGAAAGCCACTCTCCAAGAAAATAAACTTCTATGTACAAATAAATGCCAAACCACGTTGGTTTATAAATTGATAAGAAAAAATAATAATTAAGTCGGTCTTTATATTCAACTCTTATTTAGACAGTGTCGAACTATATTGACTTGGTCAATACTTATGCTAATTATGTAATCACGGGACCATGGGAATATGGAGATGACCTTTCTGTGTTGTGTGGTCGTGACCTTGGCATCGAAAACTTCTTAGTCGTTAGGGGTCTTCAATCAATAACTCATCTCTTAAAATTCCAAATCTAAAAGGCACTTTCCAAGAAAATAAACTTATATATATATATATATATATATATATATATATATATATATATATATATATATGTCACACCCCATCGCGAGAGCGCGGCGTCGCGGCGACCCTCCCCGTGAGCGGGGGAATTCAATGTGTCGGGGGTCTAATATTTATTTTTGTGGAAAGGGAGTCGCCACCTAGTATTATAGTTACTAGGAAACCTGAACTAGTCTTCCAGAGATTCTAGGGTAAGCGACTGGTTGCGTAAAGGGAAGGTTTTAGCACTCCTAGTACGCCCTACCTAAGGTAAAGACCACATTCCGGGTTGGGCTGAAGCCCATGGATTCACGACTGGGTTGAAGCCCATTAATGCACGGACCGGGCTTCCTTCTCTCGGGCTGGGCTTCCAACCCAGATAGGCTGGAAGCCCGCCTCATTTATAAGTCAGGCCGGGTACCCAGACCCGGCCCGACCCGACCCGGCGGGGAGTGAATTAATTCACTCCCCGCATGCAGATATGAAGAAGATGAACAGTGAAAGTGGAAATTTTCGAGTGTGATGAATGGCTTACCTATTAACACCTTTGGGTAGAGGACGTCGAGATGATTCTTCTGGTCGTGGTGGTGTCGGAAATGGTGGCCTGTGGTGGCCGGAAAAGACGTCAGAACGGTGACAGCTCACGTCGCAGCCCTTGCTGTCGCCTCTGTTACCGTCGCCTGGGAAGATGACCGAGCTTCTGGGGTTGACGGGAGGATGATGGTGGTGATGATGGTGGATATGGGTGGTTGAAACGGTGGTTGTTGGAGGAGAGTGGAGGGCGTCGATATGCCTGGTTTTTAGTGAGAGAAATGGAGACCGAGAGAGAGAAAGAGCTGCACCTAGAGGGAATGAAGATGCTGTGTTTTTTTTACGTAAATCTTCCTTCGTGTCAAATCCTCCCCCATTTATAGCCATGAGGCACCCCTTTGGCTGCCCATGGCGTGCAGCCGAGGGGTGGCCGCCTGCCTTAACCAGTGGCAGCGATGGGCATGCCTGACACTGTTCAGGCGACTTAAGAGTGCAGGCACGCCTGCAAGACAATGATTTGACAAAGATGCAATTTGGTCCCTTAATTTAAAATTGTTCTAATCAAAACCTCAATTGGTTTTAAAATTTCAATTTTGTGCAATTGCGTCCCTGTTAAAATTTCACGCACGCCTTTTTATTTTCGTCCCTGGTTTCTGATTTGCGCGATTTAACCCCCGATTAACCGTTAGACTCTCTCAATTCATTCGATTCGGCCTCCGATTTCGCATAATTAGCTTGGAAAAATTCAAATTGGTCTCCGAAAATTCAAATCTCATCAATTGAATCCAAATTAAATTCGAGAACTTGATTTCTCATCGATTAAGCCCTTAATAAAATTAATTTGGCCAATTTAAAGTATAATTAAGTTATCGCGCTTAATTAAATCCTTCAATTGGACCATAAATTAATTCTCAAATACAATTACACTTTTAAATTGGCCAACGATTAAATTGAATTGGCCCATAAAAATATAATTATATCTTTCGACTTAATTTTCTACGCAAATTTATCCGATAATAAATTACATTAGCCGTGAATCTGCATTTTCCTTCGTTTCTGGGCACAAAAAAGGTATGATCGAGATCTCGCAAACATCCAAAATTTTCGCCTTGATTTTCTTACCGACGCTGACCCCTTTTATTTTATTTTTTTGTTATTTTCGGGTAATTTTGGGGAATAACCCAAAATTGGGTTATGACACCCCTTCTTTACAATGTTTACGACTAAAGTTTTGTACAAGACTTTAACTAGTAAGCGTTGTAAAGAAAAAATATGATAAAGTTGGTCTCAATGGTGATGGGTGACCGACCCGGGTCTCGTTATGACAGGTGACCTACCCGGATTAGTACGACCTCAATGGTGACGGGTGACCTACCCGGGTCTTGTTATGATGGGTGACCTACCCGGGTTAGTACGGTCTCAGTGGTGACGGGTGACCTACCCGGGTCTTGTTATGACAGGTGACCTACCCGGGTTAGTACGGTCTCAATGGTGACGGGTGACCCGGGTCTCGTTATGACGGGTGACCTACCGGGGTGGTCTCAATGGTGACGGGGTGACCTACCCGGGTCTCGTTATGACGGTTGACCTACCCGGATTAGTATGGCCTCAATGGTGACGGGTGACCTACTGGGGTTAGTACGGCCTAAATGGTGATGGGTGACCTACCCGGGTCTCGTTATGATGGGTGACATACCCGGGTTAGTACGGTCTCAATGGTAACGGGTGACCTACCTGGATCTTGTTATGATGGGTGACCCACTCGGATTAGTACGGCCTCAATGGTTACGGGTGACCTACCCGGGTCTCGTTATGACGGGTGACCTACCCTGGTTAGTACGACCTCAATAGTGATGGGTGACCTACCCGGGTCTTGTTATGACGGGTGACTTACCCGGATTAAATGAAGAGGGTGAAAGTGGCTTCATTATACTGGATGACCTACCCACCTCGAGGAACGAAACAACACCGATCTTCAATTCATCTTCCGTGACTTTGCTGAACTGACCGATCTTCAATTCATCTTCCGTGACTTTGCTGAACTGACCGATCTTCAATTCATCTTCCGTGACTTTGCTGAACTGACCGATCTTCAATTCATCTTCCATGACTTTGTTGAACTGAGATTCTACTTCTCCATATTTTTCAAAACTTGGAATTACAACGGCTTTCGTTACACCTTTCCTGTCAGGTTAGTGTTGTGACAATATAGCATGCATGTTTTTGTTACCTTTTTTAGAAACATAGGTCCCCCTGTTCATTGTAGTCTTCCTTCAGAGAATGTGCTCCCCACGTTATATTTCCACGCTTAGTCAAGATAAAACTCCAATCCACATAGGGCCCTTTATTGCTCCATTGAAGTTTCCCTTTTATTATATTTTTATCGATGTTTAAAACTCAAGCATATATTTTAAAATAATAACTCAAAACATGGTTTTGTTTATGCACATTGACACTTTTAAAGAAAATCACCATTTTAAACAACTTTGTAGATAGTGTTTCGGAAGTTATGATTTTTTTTTGCCCCTAGTGTGGTGTACAAAATATGTCAAGTTCAAATAAGAAACATAAAATAAATATTATGAGATCATGCGCTTTGTGAAGAATTTTTTTCTTGTAATGACCGAATTTATTTTTTGATTAGGAAGTTACAAAACATCAGGCATAATATTTCTTTACAGAGTCAGAATTCACAGGCCTAACTAGATCCTCTCCATCCATTCTAGATAATAGCAAAGCTCCTCCCGAGAATGACTTTTTCACCACATAGGGGCCTTCATAGTTTGGGGCCTATTTACTCTGATCTTGTCCCGGTACAGGCAATATCTTCTTTAGTACCAAATCTCCTTCTTGAAATCTTCAAGGTCAGACTTTCTTGTCATATGATTTGGCCATCCTTCTTTGGTATAATTTATGATGACAGATTGCGGCTAACCTCTTTTTGTTGATCAAATTCAATTGCTCATATCTGATTTTTTCCCATTCTGCTTCCTCTAGTTCAGAGTCTATCAATACTCTTAATGATGCGATTTCTACCTCTAAAGGTACTACTACCTCCATTCCATACACTAACATGTACGGTGTGGCTCCTGTTGAGGTCCGAACTGCAGTATGGTATGCATGAAGGGCAAATGGCAACATATCATGCTAGTCCTTATAGGTGACTACCATTTTCTGAATAATCTTCTTGACATTTTTATTAGCAGCTTCTACCGCACCATTCATCTTCGGTCTATAAGGCGAAGAATTTGAATGCTTGATCTTCCATTTAGCGCAGAGTTCTATTATTAACTTCCCGTTGAAGTTTTGTGCATTATCAGTTATAAATTTTTCTAGTGGCCCGTACCGACATATCAAATCTCTCTCAACAAATGTCTTCACCACTTTTTGCGTTACATGAGCGAATGACCCAACTTCTACCCATTTTGTAAAATAGTCAATAGCCACGAGAATGAACCTATGACCATTGCTGGCTTTTGGGTTGATAGGCCCAATTACATCAATTCCCCACATTGCAAAAGGCCATGGAGATATCAAGTTAAATAGAGGAGTTGGAGGGGCATTCATTTTGTCACCGTTGATTTGACACTTATGACACTTGCGGACATACTCAATGCAATCCTTTTCTAATATCATCCAAAAATACCCAACTCTTTGTATTTTCCTAGCCATCATGTGTCCACTGGCATGGGTTGAGCAGATCCCTTCATGGACTTCTCGTAATGCGTTTCTGGCTTCAGCTTCGTCTAGACATCTCAACAAAGTCCCATCAAATGACCTCTTATACAAAACTTCCCCATCAAGATAAAACTCCATCGCTAGCCTCCTCAAGGTCTTCTTTTCGATGTTGGATGCCCCCATGGGATAAGCCTGGTTTTGGACGAAATTCTTGATATCATAGTACCAAGGGTTTCCATCTATTTCTCCTTCGACCGAGTAACAATGAGCTAGGTTATTTCTGATATCAATGTGTATCAGCTGTAAGTTTTGCCCGAAGTCTACTTTAGCCATAGAAGCTAGTGTGGCCAAAGCATCTGTGAACTGATTTCCTTTCCTTCCTAGATGGGTGAACTCTATTTCCTCAAATTCTTCAGCCAATTTAGATAGGTATTCTTGGTACGGTATTAGCTTTTCTTCTTTGGTTTGCCAGTCTCCTTTTACCTGACAAATAATTAGCATTAAGTCCCCATACACATCTATCTTTTTATGTTCAACTCCAATGCAGCCTCTAAACCAAGAATACAAGCCTCATACTCGGCAGTGTTATTTGTGCACCCAAATTATAACTTAGTTGAAACTGGATATTGTTTCTTATCAGGAGATATTATCACTGCTCCAGCTTTGCTACCACATACGTTTACAGCCCCATCAAAATACATAGTCCACCATTCTAGTTTTCCTTCCTCGACTAACAACACATCTTCATCAGGAAAATCAAAGTCTAACGGCTCATAATCTTCCATAGCATGGTCCGCCAGGTGATCGGCAATAACACTCCCTTTTATAGCTTTCCTTGTCATATACATTATGTCATACTCAGCTAGTAGAACCTGCCACCTTGCAATTCGGCTGGATAGGTAGGGCTTTTCGCAGATGTACTTCAATGGGTCTAATTTGGAAATCAACCATGTAGTATGATACAACATATATTGTCGTAACCTTTTTGCATCCCATGCTAGTGCGCAACAGAACTTCTCAATCATAGTATACCTAGACTCGCACTCCATGAACTTCTTACTTAGGTAATAAATGGCCCTTTCCTTCTGTAAACACCCAAGAGAAAAGATATTTATACTGTAAACACCCAAGAAAAAAAAATATAAATATATATGTAAATTAAGGCTGACTTAGTTTGTCGTTGCCAATTTCGTGAAGGGGCAGGAAATTGTAAAGGGATTCTACCAATGTCAAAATTCCGTAGTTAATTTGCAATGAGATTGTAAACCCCGGGAAATAAATGTAAGTGTTAAATTAAAAGAGAAATAAAATAAATTGAGGGGAGGGTGAAATTGAAATATATATAAAGAAGAAAGAAAAGAAAGGAGACATTTTAAAATGGGGGGAGATAAGTTAGGGGGGTTAGAGAGAAAAGAGAGAAGAAGGGAGTTGTGCTCCGACAGCCATATCTCTGCCGTCCACCGTTGCTTTCTTCTTCCAGTCAGAGCCGCCTGCTATTTTCACTTCATATAACCGTTGGATGAAGCTGAAATTTGGGTATGTGGTGCTACTGAGTGTGATTAATGTTCTGAACGGTGGAGATGAGGAATTAACGATCCCAGAGAAGGAGATATGTATGTTGAACAGTAGCTCTCCAGTTTAAGGTCAGTCTCCGGTTTAACTTCAATATTGGTAGATCTAACCGTTAAAATGATCTGAAATTTGGGTATGTGTTGCATGCGTTGTTGATATACAATTTCACCGTTGGGATTTGACATTGTGAGTGAATTGTGATTTATTGCTATTACAATTACTGCTGGGTGCTGTCTTGGCAGCATTGTTTTTGTGTGTTTTGAACCAGCAATGCATGCTGTTTTGATGCTTAAATTGGTGTATATTTGGTTGAAAGTTTAATATGGGTTTAGGCCAAAACTTGTTGAAAAGTTCGGGTAGAAAATGTATGTTTTCAGCTTGTGAATTATAATGGAAGATTTTGTGTGCTGAACTGAAAATCTATGCTGAAATGCACGGGTATTTTTCTGAGAATTTGCATGAATGTTTGGACTGGAATTCGGTTAAAGTATTGTGTGCCGAATTGTGTATTTTGCGGCAAATTGTGACTCGCTGCCGAAGCTGCATTATGAACATATGAACTCTTGAAATGAGTGCAGTGACGGATGTAGGCCGAAATGTAAGTGTACTGATTTATGACCCTTGATGTCGCAGGTGGTGCGGTTGGGACTGGATCATCGGCAAGACAAGCACAACCCACTAGTAGAACAGGTAGGTGATTTACACCTCTCCTTTTTATATGACAAGTAATAGGTATTTTAATTTGAATATTATACGAATACGATGAGATATATATATATATATATTAGATTGTTGCATGCTGGAATGTGGACCACCGATTGATTAGCTACGGCTAATGGCATCCGAAAGGATGGCCGGGATAAACGCTTGATTAGCTACGGCTAATGGCATCCGAAAGGATGGCCGGGATAAACGTTTGATTAGCTACGGCTAATGGCGGCTAATGGCATCCGAAAGGATGGCCGGGATAAACAATTGATTAGGTACGGCTAATGGCATCCGAAAGGATGGCCGAGATAAACAATTGATTAGCTACGGCTAATGGCATCCGAAAGGATGGCCGGATAAACGCTTGATTAGCTACGGCTAATGGCATCCGAAAGGATGGCTGGATAAACAATTGATTAGCTACGGCTAATGTCATCTAAAAAGATGGCCGGGATAAATGCTTGATTAGCTTCGGCTAATGGTATCTGAAAGGATGGCCAGAATAAATGAGTGATTAGCTCTGGCTAATGACATCTGAAAGGTTGGTCGGAACAAAAGAATGTTAGTTCCGTTTAACGACGTCCGGAAAGAATGGTAGACCTCAGATATGAATGCCTTTATGAATGTACGGAGTAATGATATTGTTGCTCGAAAAAGAGAAATGGAGTACCTATATTTCTACAATCGAATTGCTTTATGTATATGCAGAAATTCCTACATGCCAGTGTATCTTTTAATCGATAGATCTTTTGGTCAACATTATTTTAATACCATCATTAAGTAATTGCAATTCATTAAATGTTTGTACTGTTGCAGGGATGTCACAGCCACGAGAGGGCTAGGGAATCTAATACAAAGGAACCTACTTTTGCAAAGAACCATGTAGATTGCATTCTAATTTAAGATGTGTTTGGGCTGAAGTAATGTACTGAATGCTTAATTTGTTACCAGACCCTTTTGTGAACGTATGTAAATATCACTAGTAGATTAAGAACGTAAACTCATGACCATGTATGTATACTTTTAATCTAAATCTTTAGTTGTGAAAACTGTAGTATTGTACTCTCATGAGAAGTTATTTTCTTTAATGGAACGATTATTGTATGGATGGTAATTACCGAAGTGAATGGATATGGGTCGTTGAGCAACGACATACAATACAAAAAAAAAAAATTAGGTTGTTACAGTTGGTATCAGAGCACCTGGCCTTGATCCTGAGGATCAATGATGATTACATTGCTATGATGAATTTCAGGATAGTACTCGACCAACAAGGAACTTGAAATGGGTGTTCTATAATTCTGCTCCTTTGTTTTAATTTCTCTTTTTTTCTTTTCTTGCTATATAATTTTTGGGGCTTATCCAAATACTGATATCACTCGCTAGCATTGTAGGTTTAGGATACATGCATAATTGAGGAGTATGTGATGTTGCTGGAAGCTGTTAGCCTAAAAAAAAAAAAAAAAAAAAAAAAAAAAAAAAATTTTTTGGTTTTTGGGTGTGTTTGCGATGAAATAATGTTTTTAAGAGGATGGTTAGAGTGGATTGGCTGGCTTGTCAAGAATGAGTTTGTGATAGAGGTGTGCGAAAATGGTGGCATAAAAGACTTGGGGCATTCAGTAGGAGTTCCGGTGGGTGTGGGATAAAAAAATAAATAAAATAGAGGTTAAACAACCTCTTGTAGATATCTGGATCTTGTTGGCTCAAAGTCTTCTCATAGTTTTATTCTAGTATTTACACTGTACATCCCAGTTTGGGATTAGATGATTTATACTGAACAAAGTGAAATGAACTTGATTTTGAGATTTAGAAGATGCTTTAAAAAGGGATCCATATCATGATTATGAGAGATCCTTCAGCCATTAAGGTGTGCCTTTTATTTTAAGAGTTTGACTTGGATTTAGACATGTATAACGAGTACCTGGCTGTGCAAAAATAATTAAATAAAGAATGAAATGATCGAGCACAATAATAAATAAAAATTAACGGTTTTGATTTTGGGATCTAAAATTTCATTTTGAGGGAGGCATTACTGCATGTTACTCCTAGATGATTAAGTCAAACAATGCCATATCAGATATATGCTGATTTTGCCAGAGTTTATCTTCTATTCTACCCTTGACTTGGGGTGTCTGAATAAATGTACTAATGTTTTTCTTCCATAAGTGCTCAAACTGGAAGCAAGTTTTCAAACACAAATGCTCTCTCTTTGATCTAACTGGTTTGGCAGCAGAATACATGTTAGTATATGTGAGGAACAAGTTAGCATGTGTAAGGAATGAACGTGTTATGGTTAAGATGCTAGCCTAGGGATGACAAATTCAACAGAAATTCTGACCTCAATAGTCTGGGCTTGATATTGGTGGATTTTTTTTATTAGAAATACATTGTAGCAATTGAATAAAGACTTAAAGTTGTTTTTTTTTTGTCATTACTGGTTATCTTTCCTTTTTGTGCCAGCTAATTTAGATTATAGTCCCTAATTTGACTGTTAATGGGTGTGGAGGTTAAAATGAAGCATATTATTTTCTGAAGAGGATGAATATGAGCAAAAATGTATATGGGAGAACTTATGATATAAAAATTGTAATGTATTTCTCATAATTAACCGTCTTTATATTATGTATGTATAATTTGTCTTTCATACAACATCACCTGCTACATTTTGTTCTTAACTAAGCATGCACTCACAATTAAGGAAAACATTAAAGGAGAAAAGAAAGGCCTCTGTGTGTATTTCTTGTCGATAGAGATCCCTATATGGATATTGTTTTTGCCCTTGGTGTAAGGTCAGACAAAGAAGTGATAGATTTGATTGATTATGCCAGCAATGGGGCCAACATTGTGAATATTTTCCTTGCCTAAATTTATGATGCTGATGAGAAATGCGAGCATTTTCGTAGGGAGGACAAAGCACTTGATTTTGTGGATAAAATGTTAAGAAATACCATATTTCCCACCAAAAGAATCTATTGAAGATGCCATTAGTGCATATCTGTTCCTAGGCTTAATAGCCGCAGGCACAAGGCTCGTTTTCTTGGATATATGGTGAGGTGTCTTTTGGAGGCCTATACTGGCCACAGGAAATGTGACAATAGGGATAGTTTTAGAAACAAGAGGTTCGAGTTGGCTAGCGAGTTACTTGAACGAGAGCTAAAAGTGCATGTTTCACATGTATTGAGGTGCATGACCAAGGCTTTGTAGAGAGACCTATATGGAGACCGTGATGTGCACCCAATTGAACACTATTTAGATGCTTCAATAGTGACCAATGGTTTGACGAGAACATTCTCAACTGGGGCATGGTGTCATCCTTTCAAGTGGATGGAAAGGGTTTACGGAGTTGTGGGAAATCTTGGGTGTGCTAATCCACTGCAAACAATGATAGATCTGCGGAAAACAAGGCAGCAAGTTCGGTACACGAGAAAGGTTGGAGATGCCAGATACCCGCACCCTTCTCATTGGGGGTAGAGTATGCTTTCTCTCTACTCCAAATGGTGAAAACCGCGGCCTTGTAAAAAAAATAAATTGGCTGTCACTGGAGTTGTCAGTATCAATATGTCAGAGTCTCTAGTTGATGAATTGTTTGAATAGTGGGATGGAGAAATTGGGTGATGATACTTGCACTAAACTGGATGGGAAGCATAAAGTGTTTCTAAATGGCGAATGGGTTGGAGTTTGCGAAGATTTTTATTTGTTGTGGGCGAACTAAGAAGCATACGACGCAGGAGACAATTGCCCTATCAGGTGGAAATCGAAGGGGATGAACAACAGAGAGAAGTGCACATATTTTCTGATGCTGGAAGGATCTTACGCCCTCTTATGGTTGTTGAGAACTTGGATGAAATTAAAGCATTTAAGGGGGAGAAATTACATCTTCGCATCTCTTCTAGACAAGGGGATTATTGAGTTTATTGGCACTAAAGAGGAAGAGGACTGTTGTACTGCATGGGGCATTGGATTTCTTTTAGAGGATATTACGGGGAAGCAATCTATGAAGTATACACACTGTGAACTTGACATATCCTTTTTGTTAGGTTTGAGTTGTGGAATTATCCCCTTTGTCAATCATGATCATGCACGAAGGGTCCTGTACCAAGCTCAAAAACATTCTCAACAGGCTATTGGATTTTCCACAACAAATCCCAACATCAGAGTTGACACCTTGTCTCACCAATTGCATGACCCCAAAGGCCTTTATTTCGGACAATGATTTCTGATTGTTTCGGTAAACCTGGATACCCATTTGGTCATAATGTACCAAAGCTAGAGTTGTTTAATGGTCAGAATGCTATAGTGGCAGTTAATGTTCATCTGAGTTACAACCAAGAAGATTCATTGGTAATGAAGCGTGCGTCTTTAGGGCGTGATATGTTTCACTCTGAGCACATTAGAAGCTACAAGGCGGAGGTGGACAACAAGGAGCTAACCAACAAGAGGCGGGAGTCTGAGGATTCTATTACTTTTGGGGAAAATATAAAGCAAAATTGGTCAGGTTGACAACCTTAATGATAATAGATTTTCTTTATTGGTGCTAATATGCAAAGTGGTGATATTGTGATAGGGAAGTGTGCAGAATCTGGGACAGATCACAGGGTAAAGCTAAAGCACACAGAAAGGGGCATGGTCTAGAAAGTGGTATTGTCATCTAATGACGAGGGAAAGAATTTTGCTGTGGTGTCTTGGTGACAGGTACAAAAAAAAATAAAAAATAAAAGAGTTAAATAGTAACTTAAAGACAGTTCTGTTTGTCTGAACGCACATGCAGTTTCTGAATGGCCACCTATATGTTCACACATGCATGTCTCCCTGGTAAAATGTAAGGTCTGGTTCTGTGAAACACATGTAGTATGCAAAGAGTTCTTAATGGTGTTTGAATTTGCTTTCCTCTAGACCTGTTTTATAGAATTTATGGTTAACGGATGCTACTGGGGTTGGCTTTCCTTGGGTGGATGCCCTTGGTCCATTTGAACCAAATATACATGCGTATGAGTGGGTGTGTTTCACATTTCCTGTTGTTGGTTATGCTCTTCAATTGCTGTTGCAGGTTCGATCTCCTCGTCTTGGAGACAAGTTTCTCAAACATGAATGGGCAAAAGGTTGTTCTGGGCCTTTTGGAGTCTCAAGAGAACTTCCCTTTCACAATTCAAGGTGTGATCCTGATATTGTAATAAACCCACATGCATTTCCATCACGTCAAACTACCAGGTACGAAGTGAGAAACCCTTAAATTTCGAGGACGAAATTTATATTAAAGGGGGGGAGAATGTAAACACCCAAGAGAAAAGATATTTATACTGTAAACACCCAAGAAAAAAAAAATATAAATATATATGTAAATTAAGGCTGACTTAGTTTGTCGTTGCCAATTTCGTGATGGGGCAGGAAATTGTAAAGGGATTCTACCAATGTCAAAATTCCGTAGTTAATTTGCAATGAGATTGTAAACCCCGGGAAATAAATGTAAGTGTTAAATTAAAAGAGAAATAAAATAAATTGAGGGGAGGGTGAAATTGAAATATATATAAAGAAGAAAGAAAAGAAAGGAGACATTTTAAAATGGGGGGAGATAAGTTAGGGGGGTTAGAGAGAAAAGAGAGAAGAAGGGAGTTGTGCTCCGACAGCCATATCTCTTCCGTCCACCTTTGGATTAGGCTGAGTTTTGGATATGTTGGGAAGCTCACTATTGTCTAGCATCTTACCGGAGGGATTGTAATTATCTGCCGCCGTTTGAGAAACCCGATCATCTGAAGATTTCTGGAAACCCCCTCAAACCCGTCGGAGTCGCCGGACAGTCCCTCCACCGTCCACCGTTGGATTGCTCTGATTTTTTGGTAAGTTGTATTTCATTATACTACCTACACGATGACCGTAGGGATTTTAAATATCCCTTACCATTTGAGAGATATTGCATTTTGAATGAATTCTGGAATTTGTTGAGACTCTTTTCAAATATGTTGCGCCGCCGACTGAGTTTAGAGTTTTCATACCGTTGGATCAAGCTTATTTTTGAGTATTGTGTTTGCCTTGGTTGTTACTACATATTCACCGAAGGGATTCTCCTGGGTTTTCTCCGTTACAGGTGAGTATTCTTTTGAAGAAAATAGCAAAATCTGCTTTCTTCTTCCAGTCAGAGCCGCCTGCTATTTTCGCTTCATATAACCGTTGGATGAAGCTGAAATTTGGGTATGTGGTGCTACTGAGTGTGATTAATGTTCTGAACGGTGGAGATGAGGAATTAACAGTCCAGCAAGGAGATATGTATGTTGAACAGTAGCTCTCCAGTTTAAGGTCAGTCTCCGGTTTAACTTCAATATTGGTAGATCTAACCGTTAAAATGATCTGAAATTTGGGTATGTGTTGCATGCGTTGTTGATATACAATTTCACCGTTGGGATTTGACATTGTCTGAGTGAATTGTGATTTATTGCTATTATAATTACTGCTGGGTGCTGTCTTGGCAGCATTGTTTTTGTGTGTTTTGAACCAGCAATGCATGCTGTTTTGATGCTTAAATTGGTGTATATTAGGCAAATTGTGACTCGCTCCCGAAGCTGCATTATGAACATATGAACTCTTGAAATGAGTGCAGTGACGGATGTAGGCCGAAATGTAAGTGTACTGATTTATGACCCTTGATGTCGCAGGTGGTGCGGTTGGGACTGGATCATCGGCAAGACAAGCACAACCCACTAGTAGAACAGGTAGGTGATTTACACCTCTCCTTTTTATATGACACGTAATAGGTATTTTAATTTGAATATTATACGAATACGATGAGATATATATATATATATATATATATATATATATATATATATTAGATTGTTGCATGCTGGAATGTGGACCACCGATTGATTAGCTACGGCTAATGGCATCCGAAAGGATGGCCGGGATAAACGCTTGATTAGCTACGGCTAATGGCATCCGAAAGGATGGCCGGGATAAACGTTTGATTAGCTACGGCTAATGGCATCCGAAAGGATGGCCGGGATAAACAATTGATTAGCTACGGCTAATGGCATCCGAAAGGATGGCCGGATAAATGCTTGATTAGCTACGGCTAATGTCATCCGAAAAGATGGTCGGGATAAACGCTTGATTAGCTTCGGCTAATGGTATCTGAAAGGATGGCCAGAATAAATGAGTGATTAGCTCCGGCTAATGCCATCTGAAAGGTTGGTCGGAACAAAAGAATGTTAGTTCCGTTTAACGACGTCCGGAAAGAATGGTAGACCTCAGATATGAATGCCTTTATGAATGTACGGAGTAATGATATTGTTGCTCGAAAAAGAGAAATGGAGTACCTATATTTCTACAATCGAATTGCTTTATGTATATGCAGAAATTCCTACATGCCAGTGTATCTTTTAATCGATAGATCTTTTGGTCAACATTATTTTAATACCATCATTAAGTAATTGCAATTCATTAAATGTTTGTACTGCTGCAGGGATGTCACAGCCACGAGAGGGCTAGGGAATCTAATACAAAGGAACCTACTTTTGCAAAGAACCATGTAGATTGCATTCTAATTTAAGATGTGTTTGGGCTGAAGTAATGTACTGAATGCTTAATTTGTTACCAGACCCTTTTGTGAACGTATGTAAATATCACTAGTAGATTAAGAACGTAAACTCATGACCATGTATGTATACTTTTAATCTAAATCTTTAGTTGTGAAAACTGTAGTATTGTACTCTCATGAGAAGTTATTTTCTTTAATGGAACGATTATTGTATGGATGGTAATTACCGAAGTGAATGGATATGGGTCGTTGAGCAACGACATACAATACAAAAAAAAAAATTAGGTTGTTACACCTTCCTTCCGAATTCATCTTGTTGTCCAAGCACACATCCCATCGTTGTTTCTGTCACTGTTAAGTATAGTATTAATGGCCATTTTGGTACTGGAGGAACAAGTAGGGGTGGATTTAGCAGGTATTGATTAATCCTCTCAAAAGCCTCTTCACACTCTTCACTCCAAATCCCGGTATTGTTCTTCCTTAGCAAACGAAAGATTGGGTCACAAGTCGTGGTTAATTGGGATATAAATCGAGCGATGTAATTTAACCTTCCTAAAAACCCTCTTACTTTCTCAGTCTTGGGAGTTGGCATGGCTCGAATAGCCTTTACTTTCTCAGGATCCATTTCTATCCATTTGTCGCTCACCACAAATCCTAACAATTTCCCAGATTTCACCCCGAAGGAACACTTTACGGGGTTAAGTCTCAACTTATACTTCCTTAGCCTTTCAAATAATTTCTTCAATATCTGGACATGATTCTCTCATTCTCCAGATTTAGCGATCATGTCATCCACGTATAATTCAATCTCCTTGTGCATCATGTCGTGAAATAAAGTCACCATAGCCCTTTGGTAAGTGGCGCCAGCATTCTTTAACCCAAATGGCATGACCTTATAGCAGAAGGTCCCCCATGGTGTCACGAAGGTTGTCTTCTCCTTATCTTCTTGTGCCATTTTTATCTGATTATAACCTAAAAACTCGTCCATAAAAGAATACATGGAGCTACGAGCTGCATTGTCAACTAACATGTCTATATGTGGTAAGGGAAAGTTATCTTTAGGGCTAGCACGATTTAAATCCCCGAAGTCCACACAAACCCTAATTTTACCCTCATTTTTAGGTACTACCACTATGTTTGACACCCATCGTGGATACTTGACTACTTCTAAAAACCCAGCGTTCCATTGTTTTTCGATTTCTGCTTTTACTTTGATCAAAACCTCTGGATGAGTTCTTCTTAGCTTCTGCTTGATTGGCCTACATCCTTCTTCTAGCGGTACCCTGTGTACCAAGATATTCATATTTAATCCCGACATATCCTCGTAAGACCAAGCAAAAACATCTACGTATTCTCGAAGCAGTGTAATCAAGTCCTTTCTTTCCTTCTGTGCGATCAGAGTTCCTATCCTGAGCTCTCTCTGTCTTTCCTTATTACCCACATTTATGGTTTCAAGTTCCTAACCTGTTCATGTTGTTCTATTAATTTTGTGAATGCCCTAATGCTATTTTCATCATTTTCTTCTTCTTCTACAGCTATTATGCATTCTTTAAAATCCGACCATTCGTTCTCAGTGAAAAGTGCAGTTGTTGTTGTGGAAGTTCCGCTTTTAGGGTTCCTGAAAGTGGAAAGTGAGTGTAAATGCACGAACAATACAAACACGATGGGCTGAAAATGCATGATCTCATTAAAAGAAACATTTGCTTGAAACAAAACAACAACAAAAAAACATAACATTTGATCGACCTGCTGAGCCTCAAATGTCAAAAACCAAAACAAAATAGAAATATCAGGGAAAATGTTTCAATCCAAGCAAAGCATTACATTTTGAAAACCAATAGAGCTTCTTGGGTCACCCAATTCTGGAACTTCTCTCCCTCGGCTAGCTTTCGAATACATGTAGAGGCCGTAGCTTCCTCCAGAGCATAGATGGTTAACTGCGGCAGCTCTTCATCCCTTCTTTCAAATCGAGTCTTCCTAACAATGTTATCGACGTCCTCCTTTTCCATCGCGTTTATGCTCATAGATTGGAGCTTCTAAAGAGGGTTTTCTTGACCCGTGTCAGGTTGTATTACGTACGTGATTTTTAATGAAAACCTGATTGGAGGAATGATTAAGTTTTCTTCTTTCGGCTTCCTTCCTTCAATCCTTGCCATTCTCTTCTCTCTTCTTGCAGCAGCAGCCCGCTGGTAGTCCTCCTTTCTAGGCTTATACCCCAAATCAAACCTTTGTTCTGCAGCTTTCAACTTTGTTATGCTAATCCACTCGACCTTCCCTTTTCCTGCGTCAAATCGGGCAGAAAATCAGGTAGAAATCTCATGCTTTAAAAGGCTTTTAGCGGCCATTTTAGTGGCCTCTGAGATCCCTGGTTTCCTTATTATTGTATTCTCAGGCACCCACTCGGTATTCACAACTTCGAACGCATGTAGGTTCCCATCCATACAATCTTCAACTTCAATGAAAGGGACCGCCACATTTTTCATCATCGATATAACTTCTTCGACCTTAACGGTAACCAGGACACCATTGGCAATGTACTTCAAACATTGATGCAGCGAGGAGGGAACCGCTCCTGCAGCATGTATCCATGGTCTTCCTAACAACATGTTATAGGAAGGGTGGATTTTCATCACCTGAAGGGTTACCAAAAAAACTTGTGGACCTACGGCTAGCTCAACTTCTATTGACCCTAACACTTGCCTTGGTGAACCATCATAGTGTAACAACATGGATTTTTATTTTTTTTTATAAATATCTAACACACATGGTACCGGAAATCAGCGAACCTGATTACCTCACATCATCAGAATACCATCCATACAATCAACATTTCATTAAAAATGAATCTTACATAAACATGTAGTATTATGGTTGCATTCCTATACTACTAATTCTAAAAAGGGTCTAATAAAAGTTATGTGTTCAGTACATTGATTCATACAAAGTACATTGTGATTTAGAACGCATCTACATGATTCCTTGCAAAAGTAAGTTCCCGTGTATCGGATTCCTTAAACATCTTCTGGATGTGACGTCCCTATAGAAATTGTAATTACTTAATGATAATAATAACAATAATAATGGTAACTAAACGGTCTGGCAGTTACAGGTGGCATTTACATTTATAATTTCTTCACGTACTTGGTACAAATAGCTTGTAATGCATATAAATGCACCAATTTACAGTAACATGTCCCGAAACACTAACATGTCTCAAACACTAACAGTAACAGGTCCGAACAGTAACAGTTCCAAACAGTAACAACTCCAAACAGTAACAGCTCCAATATAGTAACAGCTCCAAACAGTAACAGTTCCAAGCCGTAACAGCTCCAAACATTAACAGTTCCAAACAATAACAGGTCTGGAAACAGTAACAGTTCCAAAAAGTAACAGCTCCAAACAGTAACAGTTCCAAACATTAACAGTTCCAAACAATAACAGATCTGGAAACAGTAACAGGTCCAAACAGTAACAACTCCAAACAGTAACAGCTCCAAACAGGAACAGTTCCAAACAATAACAGGTCTGGAAACAGTAACAAAAGTAACAGCTCCAAATAGTAACATAACCCTTAAAATCAATCTCGACCCAATCATCCTTGGTCCACAAAATCTTAAACATCATCCTCATCACAACCATAATTAATAATCCATCTATCCTCTTAAGGCAACATTTGCTGAGGTTAAACGTTCATTCACCCCGGTCATCCTTTTCGGATGCCATTAGCCAAAGTTGATCAATCATTTATCCCGGTCATCCATTTGGATGCCATTAGCCAAAGCTAATCAATCAATCCTCCCAGTCATCCATTCGGATGACATTAGCCGAAGCTAATCAATCGTTCGTCCCGGTCATCCATTCGGATGCCATTAGCCGAAGCTAATCAATCGTTCGTCAACATTTACGCTTTCAATAATCTGATATAGGTTCTAACACAATAGGGAAATATTCATGTTAAAGTATTTCCTTATTCAACGTATGAAAAAGGAAGGTGCAAGTCACCTACCTGTTCCACTTGTGGGATGTTCTTGCCTTGACGATGGTCCAATCCCGATCACACCACCTATGACATCAATGATCTTAAATTAGTATATTTATATTTTTGAATCACATTCAAGTGTCCACATTTCATACCATCATACCATGAAATTGTTACTAACATTTAAGTCATTTCTGCCGAGGAGGATATTATAGAAATCGGCAACGAGAACTGGTCCTAAAACAATAACAGGTTCTGAAACAGTAGCATAACCCCAGCATTTATACACTGTCAACAAATCCCAATAGAACACACACCTTGAAACCATCAATTTCAGCACAAAATCCTTTAACAAATCACAGTAAAACACACACATGTATGCCGACCAACCCCATAGTTAAAGTCAACCCTCTACCATGATTTGGTATTTTCATTTTTCTTTGTTAGATGTTCTAAAATTGGCTTCATTTCACTTCATCGTTTCATGACCTCGCACCTCATTTCCCCTTTTTCTCAAAGCTGCCAGCAGAGGCTAGATTTCGACCTCTTCCCAGATTTTTCACTATAATTGGAGTTGTAAAACTCCGTTTTGTACACAATTTATCTTGTTAGAAAGCTAACATATATATCTACAACTCTTATGAAGGGTATAAAACCCAGTTCTGCCTCCAAAATTTACGAAATGCATCTCAAATGTGACAGTCCTGCTGTTCTCCAGAGTCTGCCCTGCACAGCCATGTTAGGTGACCCTTAACTAGAGTTATAAAATTCCAAATTACGTGAAACAAGTTTCTTTGGATAGTAGACATCCAGAACTACAACTCCTATGAAGGAACCCGATCCTAATTCCTTTGTTTTCCCATTCAAATTCTCTCTCAAAATCAAGACATGAATCTGTGAAATTGTTAATTTCTGCAACACATGCATTTGGCCGAAAATTGACCTTGGGAAAACTAGACTTTCCTCATTCTTTTCATGCTCAACCATTAATTACACAACATTCACATCCTATTTCATGCCACATACATCAATTGCACACAATTCCACATTTCCCCCCAAAAAAATTTCAAGAACCCTAACCCAAAATTCTTAAAGAAAAATCATGCACTTTTACCATAAAGTAGAGAATCTTTTAGATGCATATAAGAAACACCTTACCAAGAGAGATTCAAAATCCTAATAGCTTGTGAAATCACAATATCCTCCTCTCTTCTTCTACTTCCTACTGTTGACAGCCCAAACACTCCTTTCCCTCCACTTTCTCCTTCCAATAATACTCCAAATCTTTGGGTTTTTGATGTTTGAATGTTTTGGTAGCCTTAAACTCACTTTCACCTCAAAATTTTTCTTTAATTTGGTTTAAGAAGATATCAAAATCTCCCTTTCTTTCTCACCCTTATTCTTTTCTGGAAATGAGGGAAAGGAGGGGTATTTATACTCCTCAATTTCTCTTATTGCAGTTAGGCCCCCTATCTCCTTTAAATGCTCCTTTTTACCCCACATGTTCTCTTCTTATATTTTAAATTATAATCTTTACCTTTATTTCAATTTCACCCTCCCCTCAACTTATTTTATTTCTCTTTTAATTTATTTCTTTAACTTAACTCTTACATTTATTTCCTGGGGTTTACACAAATAATAACAAGTCTCAAACAGTAACATATCCGAAACAGTAATAGTTCCGAAACAGTAACATATCCAAAACAGTAACCGGTCCGAAACAGTAACAGATCCGAAACAATAACAGATGGCTAATAACATGTAACGACCCGATATTTTTTTTTTTTGCACATGGAGACGATAACCGGCGGACCGGATCACTCCACTTCATTAAATACCATTCATACATGGAGCATTTTGTTTAAAGGTGAATCATACATAACGCATATTATTTTGGTTGCATGATTTAAAATTTCATATCAAAATATACAAACATAGACATGGTTTACATTCCTATCCTACACATAGTCATTACGAACTTAAACAAAAAGATCTATTACCAATCAGGCATTCATTACATTGATTTATACAAAATATATTTTGAGTTAAATTTCATCTACATGATTCCTTGCAAAAATAGGTTCCCGTGCATCGGTTCCCTAGACATCTCGTGGATGTGGCGTTCCTGCAGCAGTATAAAACATTTAAGAGAAAGAAATTACCTAGTGATAATAATAATATTAATGATCACACAGTCTTGATGGAATTAGCTTGTAATGCTTATAGTTGTACCACCTTTTCTTTTCTAATAATCATAATCTTAGCCCCGGCTATCCCTTCGGGTGCCATTAGCCGACACTAATCAACCATTTGTTCCGGTCACCCTTTCGGATGCCGGCCATCCCTTCGGATGCCATTAGCCGAAGCTAACCAATATTTTGTCCCGGCCATCCCTTCGGATGTCATTAGCCGAAGCTAATCAATATTTTGTCCCGGCCATCCCTTCGGATGCCATTAGCCAAAGCTAATCAATATTTTTATCGACATTTCAGTATTTGATCATTTAATATAAACTATAACGCAATAGGACAATGTTCGTATCAGAGTAATACCCTATGCAATGAATGTAAAGGGGATGTAAAAGTCACCTACCTGTTCCACTTGTAGGTTGAGCTTGTCTTGACGATGATCCAATCCCGACCGCACCACCTGCGACATCAATGGTCATAAATCAATACACTTGCATTTTTGAACTACATTCGTCACTACACTCATTTCAAGAGTTCATATGTTCATAGACAAGTGTTCCACATTTTACCCCTTCATATCCCGAAATTGTTAATTTCGGCATTCAAAATCCTTCAACAATTTCAGCCGAAACACTCATGCAATTCTCAGCAAAATACACATCAATTTCCAGCACACAACAAGCATGAATTTCCAGTTCAACACACACAATTTCCATCATTACTCACAACTGAAATCATTAATTTTGGCATACAAAATCCTTCAACAATTTCAGCCGAAACACACATGCAATTCTCAGCAAAATACACATCAATTTCCAGGACACAACAAGCATGAATTTCCATTTCAACACACACACATTTCGACAACAAACGCACACCCCACATGTTGTAACAACCCCACCGAAACAATTCAATATGCCTTTATATTTGTTATTCTTTTATAATTGACATTAAAAATATCATTATAAACACCCATTTTCAAATATAAATTGTTTCTTTTCCTTTAATGCATCTCACTACATCGTTTCACGACGTCCCACCCCTTTTCCCCTTTTTTCTCAAAATTGTCAGTAGAGGTCGGATGTTTCCCCATAACTGGAGTTGTAGAACTCCGTTTTGTACAAAATTTATCTTGTTAGAAAGCTAACATATAGGGCTACAACTCTTATGAAGGGAATAGAACCCAGTTCTGTCCCCAAAATTTATGAAATGCATCTCAAATGTGACAGACCTGCTGTTCTGCAGAATCTGCCCTGCACAGTCATGTTTGGTGACCCTTAACGAGAGTTATAAAATACCAAATTAAGTGAAACAAGTTTCCTTGGATAGTAGAAATCCAGAACTACAACTCCTATCGGGTGCCATTAGCCGAAACTAATCAACCATTTGTTCCGGTCACCCTTTCGGATGCCAATAGCCGAAGCTAATCATTATTTGTCCCGGCCATCCCTTCGGATGCCATTAGCCGAGGCTAATCAATATTTTGTCCCGGCCATCCCTTCGGATGCCATTAACCGAAGCTAATCAATATTTTTATCGACATTTCAGTATTTGATCATTTAATATAAACTATAACACAATAGGACAATGTTCGTATCAGAGTAATACCCTATGCAACGAATGTAAAGGGGATGTAAAAGTCACCTACCTGTTCCACTTATAGGCTGAGCTTTTCTTGACGATGATCCAATCCTGACCGCACCACCTACGACATCAATGGTCATAAATCAGTACACTTGCATTTTTGAACTACATCCGTCACTACACTCATTTCAAGAGTTCATATGTTCATACACAAGTGTTCCACATTTTACCCCTTCATATCCTGAAATTGTTAATTTCAGCATGCAAAATCCTTCAACAATTTCAGCCGAAACACTCATGCAATTCTCAGCAAAATACACATCAATTTCCAATTCAACACACACAATTTCCATCATAACTCACAACTGAAATCATTAATTTCGGCATACAAAATCCTTCAACAATTTCAGCCAAAACACACATGCAATTCTCAGCAAAATACACATCAATTTCTAGAACACAACAAGCATGAATTTCCATTTCAACACACACACATTTCGGCAACAAACGCACACCCCACATGTTGTAACAACCCCACTGAAACAATTCAATATGCCTTTACATTTGTTATTCTTTTATAACTTTTGACATTAAAAATATCATTATAAACACCCATTTTCAAACATAATTTCTTTTCCTTTAATGCATCTCACTACATCGTTTCGCGACCTCCCACCCCTTTTCCCCTTTTTTCTCAAAACTGTCAGCAGAGGTTGGATTTCGACCTCTGCCTAGATTTTTCCCCATAACTGGAGTTTTAGAACTCCATTTTGTACAAAATTTATCTTGTTAGAAATCTAACATATAGGGATACAACTCTTATGAAGGGAATAGAACCCAGTTCTGTCCCCAAAATTTACAAAATGCATCTCAAATGTGACAAACCTGCTGTTCTGCAGAATCTGCCCTGCACAGTCACGTTTGGTGGCCCTTAACTAGAGTTATAAAATACCAAAATAAGTGAAACAAGTTTTCTTGGATAGTAGACATCCATAACTACAACTCCTATGAAGGAACCCGACCCTAATTCCTTTGTTTTACCACTCAAATTCTCTCCCAAAGTCACGACATGAATCTGTCAAGTTGTTAATTTCTGCAACACATGCATTTGGCCGAAAATTGGCCTTGGGAAACAAGACTTCCCTCATTCTTTTCATGCTCAACCATTCATTACACAATATTCACATCGTATTTCATGCCACAATCATCAATTATACACAATCTCACATTTCCCCCAAATTTTTATTCAAGAACCCTAACCCAAAATTCATAAAGAAGAGTCATGCAATTTAACCATAAAGTAATAAAGTAAAGAATCTTTTAAATGCATATATGAAACACCATACCAAGAGGGATTCAAGATCCTAATAGCTTGTGAAATCAAAATATCCTCCTCTCCTCTCATTCTTCCTACAAGTATCGGCCAAACACTCCTTTTCTTCCACTTTCTTCTTCCAATAATGCTCCCAATCCTTAGGTTTTTGATGTTTGAAGGTTTTAGTAACTCTTAATCTCACCTTATTTCGAAATTCTTCTTTAATTGAGCAAGAAAATATCACAATCTCCTTCTCTTTCTCCCTCACATATTGCTGGAAATGAGAGAAAACAGGGGTATTTATACTCCTCAATTTCTGTTATTGCACTAAGGCCCCCCATTTCCTTTAAATATTTTCTTTTCACCCCACCTCTTCTCTTCTTATAATTTATATCATAATCATTTCATTTATTCAATTTCACCCCTCTCCCAACTTGTTTTATTCATCTTTGAATTCATTCCTTGAGTTTTTTGTAAGTTCATCTTGTTACAAATTAATTATGAAATATTGACATTGGTCGTATCCCTTTACAATTTTCTGCCCCGTCACGAAATCGGCAGCGACAAACTAAGTCAGCCTTTAATATATATATATATATATATATATTTTTCTTGGGTGTTTACACGAATGGTGTCATGACTCTTTTTTGGTGAACTTGTCCCGATAACCTGGGGTGCCACAGGGCTTTGAGTTGTCGGTGGCGCATCATCAGTTTGGGTTGATGTTCCTTCTCCATCTCTTGTTCTTAATGCCTTCTCGACCAAGCTGGTCAAACACGCCACGACGTTTCGGACAGCTTCCAGCTCTTTTTGATATGGGGATTTTTCGCGCTTCGCGCCCCACCATCCCTCGAGTTGGGGAGACTTCAACGTGTGGTGAAAATAAGTGTTTGTTTTATAGTCGTAAAAATTACAACTATAATTATAAGGAGTCGCCACCTAGTATTAAGGTCACTAGGAACCTAATGGTCTGCGAGAGTCTTGGGTAAGGGGACTTGTTGTGCAAGGGGAAGACGCGTCACCCCCAGTGCACCCTACCTAAGGTAAGCTGCATTGTTGTTTGATTGTTTTTTTTCAAATTTCAAAGTTTTTACAGTGCATTTAAAAAAAAACATTTTTTTTGTCTGCGGGTGTACTTTACGATGTAATTTTACACCATGGTTAAAGATCTCTTTTTTTATCCACGGATATACTTAACAATGTAATTTTACACCGTAGTTAAAATTCATTTTTTCATCTGCGGGTGTATTTTACAATATAAATTTACACCGTGAAAGCTAAAACAAAATAATTTTTCAATTATTTTTGACATTTTGGCCGAATACCAATGGATAATCGTAAAGTGGTTACGATACCCAATTTTATTTTAAAACATGAGAAAGATGCAACATTGTTTTTACGAAAAATACGATGGAAAATTTTTGGAATTCGGTCGTATGCACGAAAACAACACTTTTTTTTTTGAAATGTAATTTTTATGTTTTTGTGATTTTTTTTAAAAAGGGAAAAATAAATAAGATAAAATAAGTAAATTAAAAAAATTAAAAAAAAACAATTGAAGGCTGGACTGCCCAGCCCTGATGGGCCAAGAGGCCTATCACCTAGTGGGCTGGTCTGCTGGGCTGCGTCGGGTCAGCCCAGCCCGAATAATAAATAAATAAATAAAGATTAAATGAAGAAGAACATGAACAGTGTATAATTAACATTGTTCACGTTCATGAACAGTAAATGGTCCACTTTGACGGGAGGGTTAGCTGTTGATGCAGCCGTGTAGAGGAGGTCGAGGTGGTCCTTTCTATCATGGTGGCATCAGAAATGGAGGCCTGTGGTGGCCGGAATGAGGGCTGGAAGCTTGCTAGTCACCGTCGCTGCTTCTGCTCTGCCGGAGGCCATGTCTGGGTGGCTTACGTGGTAGAGGAGCTTTTGGTGGATAGAATGGTGGTATTGGAGGGTGGCTGGTTACTGCTGGAGGAGAGAGTGGTGGCTGCTTCACGTCTGTTTTTAGAGAGAGAGAGAGAAGCGATCGGGGAGAGAGAAAGAGAGATTGCAGCGGGGAAGAGAGGAGGGAACCGTCGCCTGCGATGGAGTTCCATCCGTGGTTTGGCTAGAATGCTCTCGTGTGTCGTGTGTCTGTGTTCGTCGCCTCCTCGCTGTCAAAATTTTCTCCCCTAGTTTTATTTCATCCTCTGTCAAAGTTTCCCAAGTTTATTATCGTTCAATCCCGGTTTCAGAATTTTCTCCCCCCTATTAACTATGGTTTTCTCTTCTCTCTTATCATTGTCCCTTCTCAGCAATTTCCCCCTATTTTTTTCTAGTTTTTCAGCCCTTTTTTCCCCAGTTTATCTCATCCTTTTTTTCTCGTGACAGTCCCTCACACTGCCATTTTCCCACAGTTTTTTCTTCCAGTTTTCAGCCCGTCCCCCCGTTCGTCTATTTTCTTCTGCTATTTATAGCTGAAGGAGGTAAGGTGCAGGGTATAGGGGTGTTGTCCAGGTATGGTGCTTAGGAATGGTGTGGCATGGTGAGAGTGGTGGTAGCATGGTGCAGCATGGCTGCTGGAATAGCCAAACATGGTTGTCGGCAGAAGTTTGGTGTTTTTTTTTTATTTTGAAATAATTAGGCTATGACAAAAAAGAGTTTTTCAATGGGAAAAACTAGGAAGAACGATGTTTTTTTGTTCAATTTCGGCTTCCGATTTTACCCGAAAAAGTTTCGTCACCGAAATTCCGATAGTTGAAACAAGTATTTGATTTATGTATTTGAGCATAATACCTAATGCGGCTGCTCCTCTTGTATTTATATAAGTAGGGTATTTGTACATGTGTTATGGTGTACCCTATTACACAAGATAAATCTATACATCAATATTTCCTATATTAGAATACATTCCCTAATATTCCCCCTCAAGCTGAGGGTGGGTTATCCACATGAAGCTTGGAACGTAAGGAAATAAAAAGAGAGGAAACAAGTGGTTTTGTAAGAATATCTGCTAATTGATCTTTGGAAGGGATGAAGCGAATCTGAATTTCCTTCTTAGTCACTCGATCTCGAACAAAGTGATAGTCAACCTCAACATGCTTTGTACGAGCATGAAAGATCGGATTAGCATACAGATAAGTGACACCCAAGTTATCACACCAGATAATCGTAGCAGAACTAGGAGAGATGCATAAATCTGACAAGAGATAGCGAAGCCAAAGGACCTCAGCAGTACCATCAGCTAAGGCTTTATATTCTGCTTCGGAGGAGGAGCGAGCAACCGTGCGTTGCTTGCCAGATTTCCATGAAATGGGTGTAGACCCAAGGAATACCATATAGCCACCCGTAGATTTTCGATCTTCAATACTGCCGGCCCAATCGACATCAGTAAAGCCATGAAGAGACAAAGTGGTGTCTCGAGTAAGATGAAGACCAAAGGAGGAGGTACCTTTGAGATATCGCAGAATACGCTTATCTGCGGCCCAGTGTCCTTCGGTAGGAGCATGCATAAACTGGCATACTTTGTTCACAGCATAACAAATATCAGGTCTAGTAAATGTTAGATACTGAAGAGCACCAACTACTTGGCGGAAGCGAGTAGCGTCTGAGAACAATTCGGTAGACTGTAAATCAAGTTTGGAAACATAAGCAGGTGTATCAACAGGTTTACATGATGTCATACCTGCACGATTCAGAATATCCAGAACATACTTGTGTTGACTAAGCACAAGACCCATGCTAGTGGGAGCAACTTCAAACCCCAAAAAATAGCGAGCATGCCCCAAATCACGAAGTTTGAACTCCGAGCTCAGCAGAGTAATAAGACGATGAATAAGTGCAGAATTATTACCAGTAATCAAGATGTCATCAACATAGACAAGTAAGTAGCATATATCATGAGAACCACTCAGAATAAATAGGGAAGTATCCACCTTTGAAGCCCGAAAACCAATAGTTAGAAGAAAATCACTTAGACGCATGTACCAAGCCCGTGGTGCTTGTTTCAAACCGTATAGAGATTTATGAAGACGGCAAACATGTGTAGATAAATTGGTGTCAATAAAACCAGGGGGTTGCTGCATGTACACAACCTCATGAAGTGAGCCATAGAATAGACTGGTCTTGTACCTGCATAATGATCAATAGACATAGATGGAGATGATGGTGAAGGAACAGACTGGTTAGTGGGAGGAACGGGTGGAGTTGGGACGGATATTAAGGAAGATAGGGTAAGGGAAGGAAGGTTAGAGACAGCCACGGGTGTAGAGTTGGAGTTGGTTGACCTTATGGTTGACTCAATAAAAGGAAAAACATTTTCATGAAAACGGACATGACGGGAAATATATACGCGGTCAGACGACAAATCAAGACAACGATAACCTAGATGAGACGAACTGTAACCAAGGAACACACAAGGAGTGGAGCGATAATCAAGCTTATTAGGATTGTAAGGACAAAGAAACGGAAAGCAAAGACACCCAAAAATACGTAAGAAAGCATAATTAGGTACTTGATGAAGCAAACATTCAAAAGGAGACTTGTTGCGTAAAACCGCGGTGGGCATACGATTAATGAGATAGACTGATATTTCAAACGCATAATTCCAGTATTTTAGAGGAGCCTTACATTGGCCTAATATGGTGAGACCAGTTTCAACAATATGACGATGGCGACATTCAACGGTACCATTTTGTTCATGAGTATGTGGACATATGAGTCGATGACGAATACCAATTGTTTTGAAGAAAGAATTTAATTTTCGGTATTCACCACCCCAATCAGTTTGCAAGAGAATTGACGTTCAACAACTACTTGAAATTGTTGAAAAACATTGAACACATCGGATTTGAGTGCAATAGGATAGTACCAAATAAATTTTGTATGAGCATCCACAAAAATGACAAAATACTGAAAACCATCAAAAGAAAACATCGGAGCAGGACCCCACACATCACTAAAAATAAATTGAAATCATTGAGGGAGATTGGTCTGCCAGCTGCAGCTAATTCATCAAACAATCCCTTGGCTCGCTGTAGATAGAGGGTGACAGTGTCATCACCTTGGCGCAAATCCTGTAGAGAGCCATGTAATTGCATAATCCGGGAATTAGATGGGGAAGCAAGAGCACGTTCAAGAGTGCTCCACACACTAGCAGAAGTGGGACAATCAACCACAAGATGAAGGACTTCAACCGAGAGAGAAGATAGCAAGGCACTTAGGATTAGTTGGTCTTGCTGTTTCCAGGCCAACAGTAGAGAGCAAGATTTGTCCGAAGCATAAGGAGAAGGACATTGTGTGTAGCCATCAACAAAAGAAAAGACTCCTTGACCGATTAAATACGGCTTCATCTGCATACGCCGAAAGAGATAATTGTTGTTGGTAAGTTTGAGATTTTTTAACCTGCTGTGTATTGGAGAGAGGAACAAGGACAACAGATGCAGCAGGAGAGGCTATGGCTGCGTCGGGTGCAGCAGATTTTGGAGAAGAGGGACTGGTATTGATTCCAGTATTTGTGCTGTCTGATTGAGCCATGATAAAGCAGAGAAATATGCTAACGTTTTGCAGTAGAGAGAATTAACGCACACAATTGCAGTAGAAGACAACAAACTTTTCGCAAAGAAATAATCAATTAAACAGCGCTTGGCCTCACGTACTTAACAGTAGACAACAGACTTTCCGCAAAGAAAAAAAAATCAAGTAAACAGCACTTAGAAGACAGAGACGAAACAGAGCAGCCCAGAAAATTGAAGACAGTCGGCGCAAGAAGGAAGAGGAACCGATTAGGCTCTGATACCAAGTTGAAACAAGTATTTGATTTATGTATTTGAGCATAATACCTAATGCGGCTGCTACTCTTGTATTTATATAAGTAGGGTATTTGTACATGTGTTATGGTGTACCCTATTACACAAGATAAATCTATACATCAATATTTCCTATAAAAGAATACATTCCCTAATACCGATCGTCTCAATTTAACCCAAATTAGGCTTCCAAACTTAATTTCTCACCAATTAAGCCCTTAATAAAATGAATTTGACCAATTTAAAGTATAATTAAGCTCTTGCGCTTAATTAAATCCTTCAATTGAGCTCTCAATTAATTCTGAAGCATAATTACACTTTAAATCACCCGACGATTAAATCGAATTGGCCCATAAAAATATAATTATGTCTTTCGACTTAACTTTTATGCATATTTATCCAATAATAAATTATTTTAGCCTCAAATCTGCATTTTCCTTCATTTCTAGGCAAAAAAAAGTACGATCGGGCTTCCGAAAACGTTTAAAATTTGCACATTAATTTTTCTGCCGACATCAGCCCCTTTTATTTTATTTTTGTTATTTTTTATATATTTTGGGGAATCACCCAGAAAAGGGGTGATGACACCGGCTCTGCCTTTTCTTCGTTTTCCATCCTTTTTCTTAGCTGAGTGTTGTGGATTTTAGTAGGGGGACCTATGTTTCGTAGTCGAACTGTATGCATAAATGTAATAAGAGAATGTATGATATAATGCATTTGTTGTGATGTATATGCTTTGTGCAATGTATGGATGCATTTCCCTTGTGAACTATTAATGACCAACACTTCATAGAATATGGGTTTCTTATCACATTGTCGCTAGGAGTACTGCTTTTCAGGTCATTTGCTTAAAGTCATATTCACCAAAAGACAGAATTTGCATAAGATATGGGTCAATGCCCCTTTTTCATTCATGTTGGACAAACTTGCTATATTTTTGGAAACAAAAATGAGGAATAGCAAATTAATATTCTTCCTCTGCCATATCTTTGGCCAGGGGTAGGAAAGCAAATCCGTGACTCTCGATTTTCTCCAAGAAAGCATCTGTCTCAGCTAGACTTCGACGGTAACAGATGATGTCTCTTCCTACATTTCTTGCATTGATTCTAATAACCCGAGCGTGCGCAGCAGCTTCATTCATTTGCTCGTCCATCTTGGTCATCTTTTCAATGAGAAACATATTGGTTTTGTTCAATGAAGTGTTATTGGCATCGATTTGATCCTTGTGTTTTTTAGTTAATGCTAGTTTCTCATTCAGACGCTTCACCTTTTCTCTCTCTTCACCGAGCTTTGCCCTCAGAATTTTTATCTCCTCTTCCTTAACTGTCAACTCTGCTTCAACAGCCTTCCTCTTTTATAGACTTCGTCGAACAACTATTCAACATCACATACTGCTTGTATAGATCTTCACATTTTCACAATTCTATCCATCAATTCGCACTGATCTTCTGCAAATTTCTCCTGATAATATTTGACGTTCTCTTGGCATTCGTTATGTTCGGTCATCAATGCACCGAGTTCAGAGCAACTTTGCATCCACTTCAGATTCATCTTTGTTAATTCTTCCTCAAACCCCAACCTAGCATTCTTTTCCTCATCCAATTTTGACTCAAGCTTGGTTATCCTTGCATCTTTAGATTGTATTTGTTCATCTAAAAATGATCTTCTCTTAACGCCCTCCACTACCATTCTTCCATTATTGCCTTGTCTTTTCTGCTTTTGCTCAATTCCATCATGAGTTTTTCTACTTGTCTTCTCAAATCCTCTTCGTTGTCAACTCTTTTTCCTCTTAATAGGCTTTTCTTCCGTTTAGGGAGACTCGACTTCTTCATTTGTCACGGCTGAGGCAACCAAGTCTCTCCATCTTGCATACCCTTCACTTGCACTAGGATTTCCCATACCTTTTATTTCCACCAAGACGAGATGCCTCCAATCTTGTTTGATGCTCTGCAAAACCTCTCGTGAAACAGGGATCTTTAAACCAACCAAAGAACTGAGAAATTCCCATGGTCCTCGAAACAAACTGCATGCCCCCATGTTGCCTTACCATAAGGGCAGGAGCATAACTTACATAGCCGGTAATCCCTACCAATGGAACCCAACAACTTTGCCCGCAACTCATCAGGACATCCACTACTTTGGCCCAAGGGGCTTTCCATCTGAAACCACTACTAGGTAAAACTTTTAGCTTTTCTACCCAACCTTGGTTGTCTAGATCTCCTCGTTCTTCTTCTTCCACTATCCTTAATGGTTTTTGGTTGAACCACCAGAAATTATTAAAAATAGACTTTCTTGTTTCAATATGACTAACCATCCAGATATATAGCAACTGCGTGCAACATCTCATTGCTCCTTTCCCGGCTCTTCGACAATGGTTAAGTGTTATGATGGTTTCAACCAAAATAGAGGCCACTGGGTTGATTTGTGTATTCTCATATTCCGCATAAGCAGCAGCAGCTTCCAAACTTATTATACCTATCTGACTTGGGAACAACACAAGGCCAAATATGCGTAAGGCAATCAATCTCTCTTTCTCTGATTCGGGCTTCTGTTCTAGTTCAAACTCCAACATTTTCCATTTTAGACCAGCAGCCTTCTTCTCTAAAAACCTTTCCAAGTTGGGGATCCTAAGTAGCTTCGACAGTTCAGGGATGATTTTGTTATATCTCAAAGGGAAATAAATTAGGTACAGATCATTCGAAAATTCAGTCAACATCCCGTATTCCTCCATAGTAGGACATAAGTCTATGCTCCCAAAAGAAAAATAATGGTAGTCAGGATCCCAAAAATGAATTAGAGCTCGCACCGCTAGACTTAAAACTTCTACCTTCGCAATCTCCATCAGCGCCCGTATTTTCTAAAAAAATGTGTCCTTATCCACATCTTGAAAATGAGTTGTTAACTTGTTCACCTCATTTATAATGCAATTCAGATTCTTGATTGGTGATAACCTCATAGCATCGCTTTTAAGACAGTCTCCTTTAGACAATTGTGACAATTCAGAACTTTTCTCATATTCCATGATGAAAAGTATAGTAGCGGTGGTCATTTCGTTCACAAGACCTACGAGTCAATATGCCTTTTTAGGATTTTTCTTTTTATGCAAAAGATATTATGGAGCATACGTCCTAAAGATAGGTTCTAGTTCTCGTATGTGAGACACAGGGTAGGTTTACTACTTGGTCTCTAAAGAGGGTCTCTTGTTGTCCCAGTGATCACCCACGTAAAGGCGATATGGGGATTTAGCAGATAGCGGGATGGCACGTATACCAATCACTACCAGTCTAAACACTCAGCAAAGAGTTGGGGTTTACACAAACTTCAACCTTGACTCAATTCATAGGTAAGTTGCTAGTCCCCCACTTATCTTAAAGTTTAGTGTGTGTGCTCTCAAAATAATAAAGGTGATGCATGACCAAGCATATTATTATGACAGGATGTAAAGATGCATGCTAAAGCTTCTGAAAAATATAAATCATCCATAGCAATATAAAAAACAATAACATATCATAAACAAACAAAATTATCAAGCCTAGTCCAAAGTCCCCAACAGAGTCGCCATCCTGTCGCACCCCATCGCGAGAGCACGGCGTCGCGGCGCCCCTCCCCGTGAGCGGGGGAATTCAATGTGTCGGGGGTCTAATATTTATTTTTGGGGAAAGGGAGTCGCCACCTAGTATTATGGTTACTAGGAAACCTGAACTGGTCTTTCAGAGATTCTAGGGTAAGGGACTGGTTGCATAAAGGGAAGGTTTTAGCACCCCTAGTACGCCCTACCTAAGGTAAGCTGCTCGGCATTTTTGTTTGTCTTATGATTGCCATGGTTTTGATCTTTCAAAGAATAGGTTGGTTGAATGACGATGGTGTATTATCCCCGCCGAATATTTTGGATACTGACCCCTTAGGATTTATTTATCCAAACACCGACGGTGAATAACAGCATATATGATGTTCTTGTTGTTATAATACGATGTGTTGATGCGTTTCATTATAACAAACTTTGCATATATAGATGTTATACTTTATTTGATTTTTTCAATTTTTTTCATTTGATTGAAATTGATAATATATTTGATTTTGTTTTTGGCATTTATACTTTTGATTTTTTATTTTAATTCTTTTAATTTTTTATACTTCTTAAATAGTTTCTATTTTTGTCTATGTTTATATATATGCCTTTAATTTTGGTTTTTTATTTTTTTATTTTCTCTTTTGTTGAGATAATATTTTTTTCAAAAATTTTGTTCTTAAATTTTAGTTTGTGCTTATGATCATTTGAAAATTGATATTTCTTATTTGTTTTCCTTTGTTTTTTTCTTTTGGTTTTTTTATTAGTTTTTATTTTATTTTCATGTAAAATAATATTTATTTTTATTCATTTTTATTTTGTTTGCTCTTTTGTTAAAGTTTTTGGGTTTTTTATTCTTTTATTGAATTTATTTTCCCATTATTCACGCAATAATAATAATAATAATAATAATAATAATTTTAGTTTTTTTCTCATCAAAATAATGTAATATTTTTTATTGTTTTAGCAGTAATAGTAGTAATAATTTTATATGTTAAGCCTTTGATGTTGTTGTTGTTATAATAGAATATCCTAATGTGTTTCATTATATCAAACCTTGCATATATACATGTTATATTTTATTTTTGAACTAGCAAAATCTATTAATTGTTTCAATCCTAACAATTATAAAAAATATTTACTTGGTCTGCAACGTAGTAAAGATAATTAGCTAGTGTTACCTACTATTTGGAAAACATCACCCAACTGTTTATATGAATAGTAATTATTATTTTTTAATTCAACCCCGTTTTCTTTTATTTTTTTAATTTCATTCTAGCAAGTTTTTTAATAGTCATCAAGAAACTTCTTAATCCATCTCTTATTATGGCCCTACATAAGCCATAGCCCCCGACTATTATTCTTCTTAAAGGATAGATCTTTCAGGTCAAAATGTCTGGGAGTTTAAAAAAGATTTTTTATTTTAAATTAAATTTTTTAGTATTTTTAGATTATCTTTCAATATTAAGATTAAAAATAATTTATAAAAAATAAAAAATATTAATTTAATATATTTTTAAATAAAAAACATCCTGCATACGACTTCCTTCTTGGGGAAGAAGCTTATGTTTCCTGTTTTCTTTATACTATCCCTCCACCATAAGCTTTTGTTGCTATTTCACAAAGTAGACAGCCATTGATGTCCATTTTCCATCCGTGCTCGATCATCTCAGCCAGGAGGTCAGACTAGCTGAAACCTAAATGCACCAAGTCAGGACAGTTGGTCCTTTGAATCGTGCTTTTATAGTTTCCTCGAATGAAAGAGAGCATCATTTGTAGGCTGAAGGAGTAATGCATCCGCGCGAATAAGAAATCAAAAGGGTAAATGGCTTTCAGAGTTGAGATTTGCCTGTTCTTTTTATTGCTCTCAAACACGATTTGATTGCATTTCCAAGGCATAGAATCGTTTATAAGCAAACTTCCTTGGCTTCAATAATTTTCATTAGGCCTTTGAGCCCAGTGATCATGAATGCAGCGTGATCATTATGCAGTAACAAGAAAAGAATTTGGAAGTTTGCTCATGTGCCAATAATAAAATAACAAATGAAGCATCATTTGGGATACTAACATCATCTCTCGATCTAATCTATTCCCAGAAAGGATGGAAAAACAAAACAACAAAAAACTGTTGAAGTTTTTAATCTTGTGTTTGATTGGGTTTATTTGTTGATTTGTAGGTTGATTGTTGATTTGGGTAGCAGGAGAAAAGTTTGCACAGAAGGTTGAAGACGGGAGAGAGGGTTGCAGAAAAAGGTAATGACAATTCTGGGAATACCTCTTTGTATTTCATATTTTCAATCTGTTACAAAGTCTCTCTTCATATAGAGAACTCTTTACAAGGATAACTCAAATACGGCAAGTAATAATAATCCCATACAATTCGGGATACAATTAATTGCAGAATATAATTTCCTATGTTGGATTCTACAGCTCATGCCAGCATTACTTCCTAATCTATACAGCTCACGCTAACACTCCCCCTCACGTTGGTGCAAAGATGTCTTCGATGCCCAACTTGCTAAGTGAGCCATGGAAGTTTTTGTTTGAGACTGCCTTTGTGAGCATATCCGCGAGTTGATCTTCTGATCTGACAAAAGGAAAGTGAATCACTCCTTCTTCAAGATTCTGTTTGATGAAATGTCGGTCTATCTCGATATGCTTCGTTCGGTCATGCTGGATTGGATTTTGAGAAATTGCGATTGCGGCTTTGTTGTCGCAATATAGGTTCATTCCTGAATTGGGAGTGAAGCCAATTTCAGAGAGTAATCTTCTAACCTAAAGGAGTTCGCAAAGACCCTTAGCCATTCCTCTGAATTCTGCCTCCGCGCTTGACAACGCAACGACCTTTTATTTCTTACTTCTCCATGTAACCAAGTTTCCTCCAACGAACGTGAAGTATCCGGATGTAGATTTTCTATCAACCACATTTCCTGCCCAGTCAGCATCTGTGTATCCTTCAACATTTAAATGGCCATTCTTGGAGAACATAAGCCCTCTTCCTGGGGCAGATTTTAGATACTGTAGTATTCGGCTAACAGCATCCATGTGATCCTTGCTAGGACAATGCATGAACTGGCTAACTACGCTGACAGCATATGAGATATCTGGACGAGTGTGAGATAAGTAAATTAATTTACCTACCAACCGTTGGTACCTTTCTTTGTCAGCGGGTTCCTGATCGGGATACATTCCAAGTTTTTGATTCTGAATAGTTGGGGTGTCTGCCAGCTTGCAGTCTAGCATTCCTACCTCAGTTAGTAGGTCCAATACATATTTTCTCTGTGAGAGAAAAATTTCCGGATTCGATCTAGCCATTTCAATCCCAAGAAAGTATTTCAGTCCTCCCAAATTCTTCATTTCAAACTCGGCGGATAGCTGCTTTTGTAATCTTTTAATTTCTTCTTCATCATCTCCTGTAATGATCATGTCATCTACGTAAATTATCAGGACAGTTACCTTTCCTCATTGCTGCTTAAGGAAGAAAGTATGATCGGAGTCGCTTTGCTGAAACCCATACTTCCTCATAGCCACGCTAAATCGACCAAACCATGCACGTGGGGATTGTTTTAGTCCATATAAAGCCCGTTGTAACCTGCATACCATTCCAGGTGTGTTGGAACTATATCCTGGTGGGATATCCATATATACCTCCTCTTCAAGGTCTCCATGAAGAAAGGCATTTTTTACGTCAAATTGGTGCAGTGGCCAATCTAAATTTGCAGCCATGGATAACAAAATTCTGACTGTGTTTAATTTTGCTACCAGGGAAAATGTCTCCTGGTAATCTATCCCGTAGGTTTGTGTGTACCCCTTCGCTACCAACCTTGCCTTGTGTCGCTCAATGGATCCATCTGCCTGATATTTGATTGAAAATACCCACTTACACCCAACTGTCCTTTTCCCTTGTGGTAGTGTGACGATTTCCCATGTTTGGTTCTTCTCTAGGGCTGTCATTTCTTCTTGGATTGCTTGGGACCATTTGGGGTCTGCTACTGCTTCATGGATTCCCGAAGGAATATTGCCAGTGGACAACTTGTACGCAAAGGCTTTGAGTGACCTTGGCAGCCTTTGTGTGGAAACATAATTGGAGACGGGGTACTTTGCCTTTTTTCCAGTAGTGTCTGGTGAGTACCTGGATGGAGGCTTGCCTCTATTATGCCTGAAAGGTAAGTTGTAGATAACTGGAGAATTCAAAATTGGTGGGTAGTGTATGAGAGATTACCTCAGGAATATTCTCATGTAGAGGAGTGTCATTGTCGGGTACTAGAAGAGAGGGAAGAGAGGGGGATTTACTTCTGCCGTCGGATGCAAAGCTTTCTATCTCTGCATCATCTCCGTCTGTCACTCTTTCTATCAATACCATATTATTCTCAGCAGCTTCAATTCCCTCAAAATTATCTCCACTATGAGCTTCGGTCACGGGTCCAGTTCCCTCTTCAGTCACGGGTCTAGTTCCCTTATTAATATTACCATCTTGATCAGCTTCAGTCACGGCTGTAACTTCAGTATTAAATCCACCATCAACAGCTTTGGTCACGGCAGTATTATCACCACCATCAACAGCTTCGGTCACGGCAGTATTATCACCACCATCAACAGCTTTGGTCACGGCTGTTGATTTCATATTTTCCTCAAAAATATCACCACCATCAGCTTCGGTCACAGTCCACCACTTCTCATCTTCATTCCGTGTCTCCCCCTGGAGAGGAGAAGTGGATGCCGTGGATGTATAGAAGTATTCTGATTCTAGAAAGGTAACATCCATTGTTGTATAGAGTCGTCTTGTTTTAGGATCACAGCAGTGGAATCCCTTCTTATTGGAGCCATACCCCAAGAACATACAACACACAACACATGGTTCTAGCTTTGTGCGTAGATGTTTATGGATGTGAACAAATGCTACGCAGACAAACACTCGTGGTGGAAGCAACAAAATGGATGGTAGAGTAACATGTTGTGACAATGCTTGTAGTGGAGTCTTGAAGTCCAAGGCTTTAGATGGCATCCTATTCAATAAATAGACAGCAGTAGTAATGCCATCGTTCCAGTATCTGCTCGGCACTTGTGCTCCAAATAATAATGCCCTTATTGTTTCTAAGATGTGTCGGTTTTTCCGTTCTGCCACTCCGTTTTGTTGTGGAGTATGACTACAAGATAACTCATGCAATATCCCTTTCTTTTGGAAAAATTCTGCGAAGTTATGATTCACGTACTCCCCCCCATTATCTGATCGAAGGATCTGGATTTTTGCTGAAAACTGAGTATGAACCATAGCTTCAAACATACAAAACACATCAAACACCTCATCCTTTCGTTTCAATAAATATAGCCACGTCATTCTAATACAGTCATCAACAAATGTGACAAACCAGCGTATGCCAGAACTAGTGGTAATCGGAGACGGTCCCCAAACATCAGAGTGAACCAAGGCAAAAGGTGTATCACTTTTATTCAAACTAATCGGAAAAGATACACGATGGCTCTTGGCAAGAATGCAAGTTTCACATTTAAAGTCTGAATAATTCAAATTCAAAAATAATTCTGGAAACAAGTACTTCATATAACTAAAAGATGGATGTCCCAACCGATAATGCCATAGCCAAATCTGATTTTCTCTCGTCATAAGTGATCTTCTCATGGTGTTGACGCTGCCAAGATTGAAATCATCCATGTAGTATAACCCCTCTCTCTTAGTACCACGCCCAATGATCTCCCTTGTGAGAATATCCTGAAAAAGGCAAAATTTTGGATACATTAGTGCCACACAATTTAAGTCTTCGGTAACTTGGCTGACAGATAACAATTTATTTGAAAGAGAGGGCACTAATAAAGTGTTGTTTAATAATATAGATGGTGATATCTGCACAGTGCCAGCCCCTGTTACTGGGTAAACTACCCCATTTGCGTTGGTGATTCCAGTTCTTCTTGGTTCTGTAGTGTCAACAAAATCATCTGAAGAGTATGTCATGTGGTCAGTTGAGCTTTAGTATCTGCCAATGATGCTTGCCCCGTGTTTCCAGTAGAGAGTCTCTGCTTCCGTGTCTTCAAATCATTCCACCATTCGGGATAACCATGCAATTTGAAGCAAGTCTCTCGTGTGTGCTTCATATTTCCACAATGAGCACAGCCACTGCCTTCACTCTCCCCTTGTCCTTTAGCCTTAGTCACGTGATGCATGTTACGCCCTCCTGATGAAGACATCCCAACTTTGTTTAATTGGAGTGTTTGCTGCCGTGGAAAATATTCCTTCCCCCCCTTAGAGACCATTGCTGCAGCAGAGGGGTTTTTATTGGTGAGCATCACAGTCTGTCTGGTTGCTTCCCTCCGGACATAGGCATAAGCCTGTTCAACCGTTGGGAAGGGCTTCAGTTGGAGAACATCACTACGAATATGGTCAAGCCTATCATCCAGTCCATCTAAAAAAATATACACTCGATCTTCTTGAAGTAAATCATTATATCTTTGTATATCAGCAGTACATTGCATAGGATTTGGTCTACGAAAGTCAATTTCCCTCCATAAACCTTGAAGGCAATTGTAATAGGTTTCGATGGACTCTCCTGATTGTTTCATTCTTGTTACTCGTCGCTTTAGATCGTATACTTGAGAAGTATCAGATCCATCAAAATAAGTGGTGGCAATTGAGTCCCATACCTGTTTGGCAGTAGAGAATCGAATGAAGTTGCTGATGAGAGATGGATCCATGGAGTTGATTAGCCATCCTTTCACAATTGAGTTTTCTGTTCTCCACCTCCTGAAGTGGGGATCATACGGTTCTGGTTGGGGAAGATCTCCATTTATGTATCCCAACTTGTCTTTTCCGGAGATATACATCTCCACAATTTGGGACCACAAAGCATAGTTTGTACCATCAAGCTTGATACCAATCGATGCAGCCGTAGTGTCATAGACCATTGATGGGGTCTGGGTCTGGTTTTGAGTTACAATCTGAGTCATTCTTGTCGTGAGATCGTCAAGGGTTGCAGCTGTAATTTGCTGCTCTTGTTCTATCATGTCAGGTGGCGTCTCCATGCCTTTATTTCTTCCTTACGCCTTCTGTCAAAATTTTATGTAGCAAAGAATGGACCTTTGCTCTGATACCATGACAATTCTGGGAATACCTCTTTGTATTTCATATTTTCAATCTGTTACAAAGTCTCTCTTCATATAGAGAACTCTTTACAAGGATAACTCAAATACGACAAGTAATAATAATCCCATACAATTCGGGATACAATTAATTGCAGAATATAATTTCCTATGTTGGATTCTACAGCTCATGCCAACATTACTTCCTAATCTATACAGCTCACGCTAACAGGTAATTCTTTGTATATAATTTTCCACACACCACATGCTTGACAAAATGCCCCTTATAAACTGATTTGGGGAGAACACACGTATTGTGTGATGTTTTACAGCCTGTAATAGCTAGGCCTACAAAAAAGCATTTTAATTACTTTTTCTTTTCTTAGTTTGTTACAAATAGCAGACATGTAACTAACTAAACATTACATAATAATATTCCAGCAGCTTCTTCTTTTCCACCTTCTTTATCGTCAACTTTTCCATTCAATCTTCTCGCATTTGTTTATTGAAAATCCAGCTCAAAGAACTTAATTACCAACAGCTCTCTCCTAAGTTGCTCGATCGGTTTAACCCCAAGAGTCGGGCCTTAGATAGTTGAATTTGTCTTTAGGTAGAGCCTTGGTGAATATATCAGCCCAACCGGTCCTCACCCCTACTGCACTGCATGTTGATCAACCCTTCTTTCAAGGATTCCCCGATAAAGTGATATCTCCCTGCTTTATGTGCCTTGTTTTCTCGATGGAAAATAGGATTTTTGGCCATTGATATTGCTGACATGTTGTCACAATACAATGGAGTTGCCTCAGCCTGCATCTCTCCAAAATCTTCAAGCACAAACCTAAGCCATATGGCTTGTGTCGTGGCTTCAGAAGCTGAGATATACTCAGCTTCTGCTGTTGACAGAGCCACTGTGCTCTGTTTTACAGAAGCCCAAGAGAACACACCACTTCCAAAGCTAAAAGCATAGCCTGAAGTACTCCTGCTATCATCCTCACTACCCCCCCAATCAGCATCACAATAACCGATTAGAGTAGCTGATTTGCCTCTTGTGTACTCAATCCCATAGTCTAGGGTACCTTGAACATATCTCAAAACCCTTCTAGCAATCCCCATATGTTTCTTTTTAGGGCAACTCATGAATCTTGACAGTAAGCTTGCTGAATACATTAGGTCTGGCCTTGTTGCTGTCAAATACAGCAAGCTTCCCACTATCCTTCTATATAGCCCTTCATCTGCAGGTTCACTGCCATCTTGCTTCTTCAATTTTTCACCCACAGTTAGAGGAATTGCAACTGGATTGCAATCCTCAAGTCCGAACTTAGTAAGTAGAGACTTAGCATACTTACTTTGGTGAATAAAAACCCCTTGATTGGTCTGCAACACACCAATCCCTAGGAAGTGATGAAGAAGCCCTAGGTCCGACATTTCATACCTCCGCATCATCTCCCTCTTAAACTCGGCCCATCATCCTTTCACTACTTCCAGTATACACAATATCATCAACATATATTGAGATAATGATCTGGCCTCCTTCACTATCACTTCTGGTGTACAAAGTTGCTTCACTTGCACTCCTTTCAAATTTGCAACTTGTAAGATAAGCATCGATTTCACTATACCAGGCTCTAGGGGCTTGTTTAAGTCCATATAGAGCCTTGTATAGTTTATACACCTTGTGGCTGGACCCCTTCACTTCAAACCCCTCGGGTTGCTCCACATACACCTCCTCGTCAAGCATTCCATTTAGAAATGCTGACTTAACATCTAGTTGGAATAGTTTCCAACCCTTTTGAGCTGCCAATGCAATGAGAGTCCTTATAGTATCCAACCTTGCTACTGGAGCAAAGGTCTCATTGTAATCCACCCCTGGTTTTTGTGCATATCCCTTGGCTACAAGTCTAGCCTTATGCTTGTGTATGGACCCATCAAGATTGAGCTTTGTCTTGAAAACCCATTTCACACCTATCACAGGTGCATCAGAAGGTCTGTCAATCAGCTCCCAAGTATGATTCTTCTCTATCATTTCTAATTCAGCTCTCATTGCATCCTGCCAGTCTTTACTCTTTGCTGCTTCTTGGTAATTTTCAGGTTCAATGAAGCTCATGTGACATCTATTATAAATGTCTTCAATGCTTCTTAACTTCACAGGAGTTGAACTAGGTGATGATCCTTGACTGATACTCTCAACTGATTCTGTCACTGAACCATTTGCAGGTGAGCTTAACTGATCAATGCCATCATAATTCTGTGCAGCATCTACATTAGTTTCTTCTACTTCACTCTCTTCTTTGTTGCATTCAAACCTTAGTTGCTGTGTGACTGATTCCATATGATTTTCAGTCCAATTCCAGAACCTGCTCTCATCAAAAACAACACTCCTTGACAGAACTATCTTCTTTGAATCCAGAATATACACCCTATATCCTTTCTCACAACTTCCATAACCCATAAACACTCCCTTCTCTGCCTTACTGTCCAGTTTCTATCTTAGTGCTGCTGGAATGAGTGTGTAACATACACACCCAAACACCCTTAAGTGTTTAATTCCAGGCTTCCTTCCCGTGAATGCTTCAAATGGTGTCTTACCCTCCACAGCTGATGTAACACACCTATTTTGAAGATACACAGCAGTATTCATTGCCTCTCCCCAGAATTCAGTGGGTATTCCTTTCTCAATCAGCATTGATCTTGCCATTTCTCCTATGGTCCTATTTCTCCTCTCAGCCACTCCATTCTGCTGAGGAGAATAGGCTACTGTGAGCTGCCTCTCCACACCCTGACTTGCACAATAATTCTGAAATTCATAGGAGGTATATTCTCCTCCTCTATCACTTCTCAATTTCTTTAAAGAGTAGCCACTTTGTGTCTCAACAAGTATTTTAAATTTCTTGAAAACACTTAATGTGTCAGATTTATTTCGCAGGAAATATACCCAACACATTCTAGAGTAGTCATCAATAAAGGTAAGAAAGTACCTATTCCCACCAATTGATTCTGCCTGCATTGGTCCACAGAGGTCAGTATGCACAAGTTCCAGTGGATGTTTGGCTCTCCATGCTTCCCCTTGATCAAATTTCTCTCGGTGATGCTTCCCTTTTACACAGCCGTCACACACATCCCTTGAATCTGCTATCACACGTAAGCCATACACAATCTCTTCCTGTTTCATCTTCTTCATACTTGCAAAATTTAAATGGCCAAACCTTCTATGCCATGTCCACGAATCTTCATTAACTGATGCTTTCATAGCTGCAGGAGTTAAAGATTCCAGTGCAAGGGGAAAACATCTATTCCCCTTCATTATCACTTTTGCAAGCACATTCTCTAGTTTCTCATCATCAAATATTACTGCCTTGTTGCCCCCAAACAGGATGTAGTAGCCATGTTCCATCATTTGACCTACACTAAGTAGATTCTCATCCAAACCCGGGACTAGCAGCACCTCATTTATGTATCTTCTACCCTTTTTGGTTTCAACAACTAATGTTCCTTTTCCAGTTGATTGAACCAAATCTCCTGAACCCATTTTCACCTTGCAAGTGATACTTCGATCAACATCAATTAAATTCTCCTCTTGAGAGGTCATATGATTACTACATGCACTATCAATGAACCACACATCTTCATTCTTTATGCTGGCAGCATGGCATGCATAAAACATAGTGCTTGTGCACACATCTTCCTCCTTTGCACTATTAGCTAGTTGCTTGTTGCTGTCACAGTCTTTGGAATAATGTCCAAACCGACTGCATTTCCCACACTTAGGCTTCCCATTATATCTACATATTCCGAAATGAAATTTTTGACATACAGAACATTGAGGCTTTGTGTTTGTTTGATTACCTCCACCTCTGTGTTGTGAACTGCTGCTGCTACTTCCATTTCTGTTATTCCAGTTTGAGTTGTGACTGAATTTGTGATGATTATTCACATTTCTTCCTTGAGACCAGCCCACATGCCTTTGATCATGCCCCTGCCATCTTGGACTAGATCTCCCCTGCATAGCCTTGTTTGCAGCATGATTATAGCCCATTTTGAGACTATCGAATGCCTTTTTCAGTCCCTTGTAATCTTGTCTTGTTCATCATGCAGGTCTTCCCTCTTGTCAAATACTTTGACAGAGGCTATGACTTCTTCCACCTTCAGCACGTCAAGGTCCCTTGTCTCTTCAATGATAGAGACAATGGACTTGTATCTCCTATTTAAACTCATCAAGAGCTTCTGCACAATCCTAATCTCAGGTACGTCTTCTCCTAGAGATTTCAGACTGTTTATAGCTTCAAAAAACTTAGAAAGATAGTGTTCTAAGCCTTCTCCTTCTGTCATTCTCATGTATTCAAACTCTGCCCTCACAGCTTGCAATTTCACAGACCTCACTTTCTTATCACCTCTATACTCTCTTTTCAGCACATTCATGCTCCTTGAGCAGTATTCTCATTCCTTATTCTAGGAAAAAGTTCATCAGTCAAAGCTCCTTGGATGAGGCTCAATTCCTTGACATTTCTTATTTTGTTTTCTCTGAAAACAGCTTCTTCAGCTATGCTGCTCTCAGTTTCACCATCTTTGCTCTCGGTTTCATCATTCTTCTTATCTTCTTTCTCAGATTCTTCTTCTTTCACACTTGAACCTGATTTCATGCCAAACTCAACTACATCCCATAGATCAAATGCTATGAGGATTGTCTCCATCTTTACTTCCCAAAAGTCATAGTTCACACCATTGAACTGAGGTGTTCGTAAGTCTCCACTGGACACCATCTTTTCTGGATTTTTTTTGTGTTTTCAATCCCTTGTTGATCAAGTTACTGCTCTGATACCATGTTGAAGTTTTTAATCTTGTGTTTGATTGGGTTTATTTGTTGACTTGTAGGTTGATTGTTGATTTGGGTAGCAGGAGAAAAGTTTGCACAGAAGGTTGAAGACGGGAGAGAGGGTTGCAGAAAAAAAGGTAATTCTTTGTATATAATTTCCACACACCACATGCTTGACAAAATGCCCCTTATAAACTGATTTGGGGAGAACACACGTATTGTGTGATGTTTTACAGCCTGTAATAGCTAGGCCTACAAAAAAGCATTTTAATTACTTTTTCTTTTCTTAGTTTGTTACAAATAGCAGACATGTAACTAACTAAACATTACATAATAATATTCCAGCAGCTTCTTCTTTTCCACGTTCTTTACTGTCAACTTTTCCATTCAATCTTCTGCATTTGTTTATTGAAAATCCAGCTCAGCAACTTAATTACCAATAAAAACAAGTTCAGTTCCCAACAAATGATGACATTCTTTTCAGAACTCACTGGAGATTATGCCAAATATGCAATACATGGTCAGAGTAAGAATTATAGCAGGCTTCACGACCAATTAACACCATCGTCGACTACAGGTTGAGGTGGGGGAGCAGCAGCAGCACCCCAATCATCCAACCCACCTGCTGCTACAGAGGAAATAAACAATTCAAGCTCGGAACAGAATAGCTCAAGAAAGCAATGTCGGAATAATAAACGTAGGATGTGAGAAAGTAAGTGTTATATACAGCAGACTAAAACAAAAGGCTTTCACCTGAATCACTGTCAAGCAAATTAATCAACAACACACACATTTCATACCTTGGTCTGGTGTCAAGCTTGTTGCAGCAGCGGGTGCAGCAGGAATTGGTACCATTGCTTCATTAGTCCATCCACCATCAGCAACAGGATTAGACCAGCCATCAGTGGCACCACCCATATAGTCAGCTCCAGTGAGTGCATAGTCAACTGGAGCAACCGCGTCTTCCTCCTCCTCGTGGTTTTGTTTCCTCAGGCTCCCTGTAGAAAAATAAATCAACCTGGCACAGAAAAAATATCCTCGTATTAATTGCGTAATAATTTATGTGGGTTTCTCTTATTAGCAAAGAGAACATGAGTGTGCATATTGGAGAGCATAATTCATGACTTATTGCAATTTCAAACAAGAAAATGCCATACAAAACTCACCATCATGTCCCACTTGTGCCCTGGACGAATTGTGCCACGCATTTGGAGAACCATCCTTGCCAAAAGCCAAAACAGACACCCAATGTTGTGCTTCCCCTTGTTATTGGCCGGAATACCAATATGCACAAACCGCATTGGTGAGTCTATCACAGAAAACAATAGTTGGAATATTTCCCAAGGCTGCTTCCTTGATTGGCTGCAATATAAATAAAATAAAATAATGGTTAGAAGCAAGACATGGAAAGCTAACCATGAGAAGGTCAGAAAACCCTAAAGCAAGCTGCCATTAACAATGAGAAACATCAATAATTGTCGACAAAATTCACCCGGTGGTCGATCCCTTGGGTCAGTGAGGATGTGATGCAGAACAACTTGCTGCAGAATTTGAAGAGGAATTAGATAAGAAAATAAAGAAGAAGGAACGGTCCAAAAACTACAACTCCACTGTAAGTAAGAAGATCAGGTGTTAATAGCTGGATTCTCGGCATGCAAATTCCAAATCCCAGCTAACATGCTTTTCCTTTTAATTCTGTAATTACTTTTGTTTCTGTTATGCATTTTCCAATTACTTTGTTTCCATTAAGCTTTTTCTAATTAATTGTCTGTAGTTATTTTGTCTTTATTTTCCCGTTTTAGAATATTGCAGAATCACTGCAATAACTTGTAATCTGCTCGCCTATTTAAGGGCTCAAAACAGAGGACAAAGGTTGAATATACAATTTGAGTTTTTTTCTTCATAGTAGAGTTTCTTATTCTGTGATTTATGTTGGTAAATCATTTTATTTTCTTTCCGTTCTGCGTCAAGTGGTATCAGATCAAGGATTTGCCTTGTTTCAATGGCCAACAACAACGAAGGAGGAAGAGATAATCCCCGTGACGCTGGTCGCAGGGACACAGATGCTGATCTGTGGGCAGCCATTGACGAACAAAGGCAAGCAATGGCAAGGATGGAAGCCATGATCCAGCAGCTGGTTAGGGGACCTTTGGCACCTGCCAATGAGGGTGCCCGCAACCATCCAAGGGTGGAACCTTCGCCTAGAGTCGCCAGAAACAGGCCCTATGCTGATGACAGTGACGATGACTCGGAAGAAGCAGCAGCAGACGCGCCTGGAAATCAATTGCAGAGATGAAATCAACCTGAATACAGGATTTGAGCTGACATCCCTTTGTTCCATGGGAAATTGCAGATAGAAGAATTTTTGGACTGGATCTCCGAAGTCGAAAGGTTCTTCGATTTTACTGAGGTCGCAGAAGAACGCCAAGTTAAACTTGTCTCATACAAGTTTAGGAGTGGGGGCTGCTGTTTGGTGGGAAAGATTGCAGATGGACAGGAGGCGCCAAGGCAAGTCACCCCTACGATCTTGGAGGAGGATGAAACAACTCATGATGGGCAGGTTTTTACCCCCTGATTATGAGCAATTCATTTTTCAGAGTTTGCAAAATTGTGTGTAGGGGAACCGATCAATAGCAGATTACACAGAGGAGTAGTCAAGACTCTTGGTTCGAAATAATTTGAGTGAATCATAAGCACAACAGGTTTCTAGGTATTTGGGGGGATTAAAGCCATCTATCCGAGAGAGAATTGGCTTACAAGTGGTCTGGATAGTTGATGAGGCACATAATATGTTAAAAGCAGAACTTATGGAGAAGACCCCTTCCCGTTTTTCCCATTTCAAAATCACAGGAGATTCATCATACCCATCACCAAACAGAAGTAAATTCATGTCACCTGATGGTCAAACCCCACCCAAACTGGTTACCAACCAGACCCAACGAAGTGCAGCCTCTACCAGTGCCCAGACGGGAATTCACCCGACAGCAGTTGTAAGGATTACCCTGCGAGCACCAACGACCTATGCTAAACAAGGAGGGTTCAAGTGCTACCGTTGTGGGCAACCAGGACACCGATCAAATGAATGTCCAGCAAGGAGGCCTGTGAACTTAGTAGAGGCGGAACTTGAGGAAGAAGAAGAGCAGAATGTAGAGGAGCTGCTGGAAGGGGCCGAAATTGCAGAAGAAGAAGGAGACTTTGTGAATTGCGTGGTCCAGCATGTTTTATGCTCAGCAAAATCGAAGACCCATCATAAAGAAATAACATCTTCAAGTCTTGCTATAGTGTGCAAGGCAAGGTCTGTGATTTAATCGTCGATACGGGGAGTTGCGAAAACTTTGTGTCTAGAAGACTGGTGGAACATCTGAAGTTGAGGGCCGAAAAACACCCAAAACCTTATATGATCGGGTGGATCAAAAGGGGGCTAAGGTGAGTGTGACCGAGGTGTGCAAAGTCCCTATTTCAATTGGGCAATATTACCGAGATGAAGTGGCTTGTGACATAGTCGACATGGATGCTAGTCTAGTATTGTTGGGTCGTCCTTGGCAATTTGATGTGGATGTGACTTATTGAGGGCGAGAGAATGTCTATGTCTTTAATTGGGAAGGCAGAAAAATCGCTATGGTACCTAAGCAAAATTCAGGAGGGGTCGCAAATAAAGCTACAACGAAGGATCACTCGTTACTATCATTAGTCACCTCTTTTCCGGACTTGGAAGAGGAGGTGAAGGAAGCACAGGAGGTCCATGTGGTAGTTGTACGGGCTCTAGTGGTAACAGAAAAAGGAGCGCGAGAGGAGGAAGTACCAAAAAGGGTACAATCTCTTTTGGGAGAATTTAACGCATTGGTGTCGGAAGAATTACCAAATGATCTTCCTCTGTTGAGAGATATACAACACCAAATTGATTTGGTTCCGGGAGCGAGTTTACCAAATTTACTGCACTACCGAATGAGTCCAAAAGAAAATTAGATTTTGCAGGAGAAGGTGGAAGAATTACTAAAGAAGGGGTTTATTCGTGAGAGCATGAGTCCATGCGTTGTACCTGCCTTACTGGTTCCGAAGAAAGATGGGAGTTGGAGGATGTGCGTTGACAGCCGCGCCATAAACCAGATAACAATCATATACAATTTTCCGATCCCGCCGTTAGATGACATGCTGGACATGTTGGAAGGATCAAAATTATTCTCCAAAATTGATCTACACAGTGGGTACCACCAGATTCGGGTGAGACCGGGTGATGAATGGAAGACAGCTTTTAAGACAAAGGATGGGCTCTACGAGTGGCTGGTGATGCCATTCAGACTGTCAAACGCACCTAGTACTTTTATGCGGCTCATGAATCAGGTATTACGGCATTTTATTGGAAAATATGTAGTCGTTTATTTTGATGACATATTGATTTACAGCCGTAGCGAGGATGAACACATAAGTCACCTACGAGCAGTGTTGGGAGTATTATCCGAAAATAAGTTGTTTATCAACTTTAATAAATGCAGCTGGCTGGCCGAGAGACTAATATTCTTGGGGTATGTAGTCAGTTCTGAAGGAATATTAGTAGATACGGAAAAGGTAAAAGCCATCCGCGAGTGGCCGACACCGAAGACTGTGGGGGATGTCAGAAGTTTTCATGGGTTGGCAACTTTTTACCGAAGGTTTATTCGGAAATTTGATTGGGGTGTAGCGGCTGAAACAATTTTTGCCGTGATCAAGGAGAAACTGTGCACCACTCCCGTCCTTGCCCTACCCAGTTTTGAGAAATTATTTGAAGTAGAGTGTGATGCCAGCGGAATTGGTGTAGGAGCAGTTCTATCACAAGAGAAGAGACCAGTAGCTTTCTTCAGCGAAGCACGACATAAGTGGAGCACTTATGATCAGGAAATTTACATCGTTGTGCGTGCTCTTAAGCATTGGGAGCATTATCTTATTCAGCGGGACTTCATACTATATACTGATCATCAGGCACTAAAGTATCTAAATATTCAGAAAAATCTGATTAATATGCATGCGTGGTGGTCGACTTACTTGCAGAAATTTCCTTTCATCCTAAAGCATAAGTTTGGTGCTCTAAACAAAGTAGCTGATGCCTTGAGCCGACGCGCCAACCTATTAGTGACTATGCAGCAAGAGATTGTCGGGTTTGAGTTTTTGAAGGACCTATACGGGAATGATGAGGACTTCGCTGAGGTGTGGGAAAAATGCTACAACATACGGTGGGGGGATTCCATATTGTTGATGACTACCTCTTTCATGGTAATCAACTGTATGTCCCTTGAAGTTCCTTAAGAGAGAAGCTGGCACGAGAGCTACACGGCAGAGGTTTGAGTGGGCATTTGGGGCGTGATAAAACTATCAGCAGTGTGGCCGAGAGGTATTATTGGCCCCAACTGAAACGCGATGTAGGAAACTTGGTCCGCAAGTGTTATGTTTGCCAGACTTCGAAGGTGCAAGCCCAAAATACTGGATTATACATGCCACTACCTGTTCCAAACGCAATATGGGAAGATTTGTTGATGGATTTTGTGTTGGGACTACCACGAACCCAGCGGGGAGTGGACTCCTTATTTGTCGTAGTTGACAGATTTTCCAAAATGGGACACTTTATCCCATGCCGGAAAACCTCCGATGTGTCTCATATAGCACATTTGCTCTTTCGAGAGGTGGTACGATTACATGGGGTACCTTAGTCCATCACTTCTGATCGGGTTTTGAAGTTTCTTAGTCATTTTTGGATCACACTATGGAGAAGGATGGATACCACATTAAAATTCAGCAGCACAGCCCATCCACAAATAGATGGACAGACGGAGAATCTGATCAGGACCTTGGGAAACTTAATACGCAGTATTTGTGGTGATAAACCAAAGCAATGGGATGTGTCCTTGGCGCAGGCTGAGTTTGCATATAATAATGCAATTCACATAGCCACGGGTAGATCTCCTTTCTCGCTGGTTTATTTAAAATCGCCAAAACATGCATTGGATTTAGCCCGCCTGCCCAAGATGACTGGTTCTAGTGTGGCCGCTGAAAATCTAGCTGAACATGCACGGAGTGTCCAAGCAGAGGTAAAAGCTCGGTTGGAAGGGAAGAATGCGAAATATAAAGCTGCAGCCGACGTAAAGAGGCGCGAAAAATTGTTCGTTGAAGGGGATGACGTGATGGTCTTTTTACGCAAGGAGCAGTTTCCTCTGGGAACCTATAACAAGATGAAACCAAGGAAATACGGTCCATACAAAATCATCAAGAAGATCAATGACAACGCCTACGTGGTTGATCTTCCGGCTGATATGCACATCTCTCGCACTTTCAATGTAGCAAACCTGTATGAATTTTGTGCAGATATTCCAGTCTATCCGGAATATAACTCGGGTTCGAGTTCTTCGCAAGTAGAGGAGACTGATGCAGAACAACTTGTTGCAGAATTCGAAGAGGAATTAGATAAGAAATAAAGAAGAAGGAACGGTCCAAAAACTACAACTCCACTATCAGCAAGAAGATCAGGGGTTAGTAGCTGGATTCTCGGCATGCAAATTCCAAATCCCAGCTGACATGCTTTTCCTTTTAATTCTGCAATTACTTTTGTTTCCGTTATGCATTTTCCAATTACTTTGTTTCCGTTAAGCTTTTTCTAATTAATTGTCTGCAGTTATTTTGTCTTTATTTTCCCGTTTTAGAATATTGCAAGAATCACTGCAATAACTTGTAATCTGCTCGCCTATTTAAGGGCTGAAAACAGAGGACAAAGGCAGAATATACAATTTGAGTTTTTTTCTTCACAGTAGAGTTTCTTGTTCTGTGATTTACGTTGGTAAATCATTTTATTTTCTTTCCGTTCTGCGTTAGGATGAGAAGACGAGGCTCACTGAAGGAAGTTTGGAGCTGATTTGTAGATGTACCAGGAGTATGCCTTCCAGCAATAGCATTAGCACCAGTGCATTGAGCAAACTTCAAAACTGCTCTCTGACCATTGGGCCTAGCTGACTGAACAATAATGTCTTGTGGGTTTTCAATGGCAACAATAACCCTGGCAGCCAATAGAAGTTTATCCCATGTCTTCCCAAGGTTAATGATGTAAATTCCTGTAAAAATAATTACAAAACAACTCAAAACAAGGAAGCAAAGCACATATCTAAATTAACAGATTAATATTTCAAAAGCAACCAAGAACAGTATCTCTACAATCACAAATATGGTTTGGATGCAAGAAGATAGAATTAATATAAAAAACACTTTTCATCTAAATTATCTTAATTAAGATTCATTATAACCAAATTCAATGATCTACGTAATCCTAATAAACAACTAACCGATATTCAATGAATAATCTTAATCAAACAGACTTCACAAAATCACGTTCCAAAAACACTGATCCATTGATAGTTCGGATCGAGTCCAAGAAATCGAATGATTTAAATTCTTCTACAAGCTGATTCCGGTAAAGATTTTTGGCAAGATAACATTCAAAAAACATATTCCCACATTTCTCATCAAAAAACACCAACAATAATTACCATTCCTCTAACAAATACTAGAAAACAAAAGCAGAAAACATCAAACCTTTAAAACCCAGAAACCAATGATGAAAAGGGAGCCAATTCAGTACTTAGGACAAAATCCCATCTAAAAAAAACTAGAAAAATTTAACCAAAAAAGCTGATAAGTAAACTGACTTCTTCTCCCTCAAACGCGCCTAAAGCTTTCTCTATGGTCGACTTAGTAAATAATCTTCTTCTACTGAATGAGAAAAGATTGAATGACTTGCCTCATTCTCTCAATCGATCCAAACTTCTTTTCTTTATTGCCTGATCATCATCCCATGAGTAAAACAACAAAAAGCTTTGATCTTCGTTATTAAAAACAAAGCCCCAGTAACTAATATCTCTCTCAAATCAACCAAACATCAATAAAAAAAAAATCAACCTTTTCATTTAAAAACAGAACCCAGTTCACTACTCTTATTTAATAGTTCAAATAATTGAAAAAAAAATCCTTCAATAAAAAATCAAAAACCTAAGTTTTGTTTGTTGAAATCTGAGGTTGATTCCAGAACTGCCCAAGAACACCGGTCGACCGCTTGCAAAGAGAAGACTAACCGGTCGACCGCTTGGCCCTGTCTGCAAGGAACTGACGCAGGATAAATGAAGAATGAAGAATTGAAGGTTGAAGAGTCAAGTGTTATGATTGATTTCACATTGTAATCAGTTTAGTTAAGTGTTTTGAGTCAATGTTTTAGTGAATTTCAGTTTATGGTCAAAAATTGTTAAATAGGAAATTGTAACCGAATTTTGAAAAAAAACTAGCCGTTGTAATTTCTGATTCTTCTATAAATAAAATTGATGGGATGGCAGTAACCATAACGAATTATTCTGCCCATGTTTGTATTGTTTTGATTCTCAAATACAAATAATTCTTAAAGTTCTTCTTTTCTGGAAATTATCCATCAATTCTGGAAATTTAACCATTCCCAGAATTTGATTGCTACAGTAGCGGTTCTTCAAATTTTTCCAGAAATCTTCAGATTTTCAACATGGTATCAGAGCGGAATTAGGTCTTTGAGAGGGAGTGAAAGAGATTCAAGTATTGATTAAAACCTTGAAAGAAAAAGGTTGCACTATCTCCAGAAGTTCCAGAATTCGTCAATCAAGAAAAGGCTTGATTTGTTCTTTAAAGGACTAATAATTGAAGAATTGTTCAATTATAGTTCGTGTTCTTTGTTCTGTGGAATCCATGGAAGAAAAGAGTGCAAGAAACAAGTGAAAGGAAACTTGTTCGTGTATTGGCAGATTTTGAAATCAAGAAAAGAAGCAAGTGTTGACCAGAATTTGCAGATTTTCTGAAAATCAAGAAATTTGACTTGATTTGTTCTTTAAGAGGATAATCAATTGATGTTGATCATTAATTGATATCCCTGTTCTCTGCATTGTGAAGCCTTGGAAGTAAATTACAAGAAACAAAAATTTCGAGCAGATTGTTCTTGACAGACATGGATGCATCATTGTCATCAAGAACACCAATCTTCACAGGAGTAAACTATGGAGTCTAGGCTGTGAAGATGGATGTATCTGAAGGCATTCGACTTGTGGGATGATGTGGAGACTGAAAGGGAACTAAATCCCTTGAACGAAGATCCAACAATGAACCAACTAAGATACCACAATGAGCAAAGAACAAAGAAATTCAAGGCTCTTACTTGCATGCATAATGCAGTAAGTGAGGAGATTTTCTCAAGAATCATGGCCTGCGAAACTGCAAAGGAAGCATGGGATAAGCTGAAATCCGAATTTCAAGGTGATGAGAAGTCAAGGAGGATGCAAATTATGAACTTGAAGAGGCAATTTGAAAGTCTAAAGATGAAGGATTCGGACACTGTCAAAGATTTTTCTTCAAATGTATCCAAGATTGTTAACCAAATGAGATTGCTTGGTGAAGAGGTTCAAGAATCAAGGGTGGTTGAAAAAGTACTTGTAAGCCTACCTGAAAATTTTGAAAATAAAATCTGCTCACTGGAAGATTCAAAGGACTTCAGGGAACTCAGTTTGCAAGAGTTGATAAATGCCTTGCAAGCTGTAGAACAAAGGCAAGCATTAAGGCAAGAAAACACAAGTGAAGAGGCTTTTGCAGCAGGATTTAGAGGAGGAACTAGGCAGCAGCAAGTATTCTTCAGAAATCCAGAAAACAGGTCCAGTTCTGGAAATTCATGGCAGAGGAGAAATCAGCAAAATAATCAAACACAAGGGAACAACTTCAATGCAAGGTGGAAGGAAAGAAGAGAGCCACTTCCCACCTGCAAGTACTGCCAGAAAAACAATCATCTTGAGTCATCTTGTTGGCTCAAGAATGCACAATGCCGAAAATGTAAGAAGTTTGGGCACATTGAAAATTTTTGCAATGAAGACAATGCAAATCAAGCTCAAGTTGCTGAAGTGGAGGAGACCAAAGAGGAAATTCTATTCACAGCCACTGAAGCACACAACTGCAGCAACAAAAATGAGGTAAACATACAAACTTGGTCTATTGATAGTGGTTGTTCAAACCACATGTCTGCAGCAGCAAGTGAATTCGAAAACCTAGACTTAAGCTACAAATCTAGGGTTAAAGTTGCAAATGGGCAGTATGTAAGTGTTGAAGGTAAAGGGGAAGTAGAGATTGAAACTCTAGATGGAATCCGAGAGTTTAAGTGTGTGTTGTATGTGCCAAAAATTGACCAAAATTTGATAAGTGTAGGTCAATTACTTGAGGATAGACACTCTTTGTTGTTTATAGATGACAAATGCATGATCAAAGATGATCAAGGTACTCTCTTATTCAGTACAAAAATGTCAAATAGATGTTTTAGTTTTGAGAAACAACTAGAACTCCAAATCAACTCAACTGGAAGAGATTCTGTTGAAGAGAAAGGCTATCTGAAAATGGCTGGAAAAGATGATGAAAAATATCAGACCACGGTGTCTAGGGGGAGTGTTGAACTTAGAGAAACACATCTTGTGGATTTAAGCTTACAAAATGTAGGCTCCTTGTATTGTGATGAGACTTGCAAGTCAATTGAAAAGAAAGGGATCTCATCAGCTGCTCTAGTGCCTGATGAAAGCTTGGAGTCTCTGTTTTATGATGCAAATAAAGAAATAGAAGGCTCATATAGAGATGACCATGCTGTTGATATAGACCCAACATATGAAGAAGGAAAATTGGAAATGAAGTATGTTTGGTTAAAGGAAAAGCTAACTGACTTGATTACCTTAGCAAAGGAAGGACTTGAGAAGCTAAGAAGAATGGTGGTAAGTGTGCAGCTCAGGAATCAAGGGGGAGTGTTGAAATCTGAGGTTGATTCCAGAACTGCCCAAGAACACCGGTCGACCGCTTGCAAAGAGAAGACTAACCGGTCGACCGCTTGGCCCTGTCTGCAAGGAACTGACACAGGATAAATGAAGAATGAAGAATTGAAGGTTGAAGAGTCAAGTGTTATGATTGATTTCACATTGTAATCAGTTTAGTTAAGTGTTTTGAGTCAATGTTTTAGTGAATTTCAGTTTATGGTCAAAAATTGTTAAATAGGAAATTGTAACCGAATTTTGAAAAAAAACTAGCCGTTGTAATTTCTGATTCTTCTATAAATAAAATTGATGGGATGGCAGTAACCATAACAAATTATTCTGCCCATGTTTGTGTTGTTTTGATTCTCAAATACAAATAATTCTTAAAGTTCTTCTTTTCTGGAAATTATCCATCAATTCTTGAAATTTAACCATTCCCAGAATTTGATTCCTACAATAGCGGTTCTTCAAATTTTTCCAGAAATCTTCAGATTTTCAACATTGTTATCATTGTTGGCAAGCGCAAGCGCCATTTTTGGAGCAATATTTTGTGTTCACATTGACATTCTTCGAAACGGGTTTGAAACATCATCTTTCATTAGCCTTCAAAAAATCCGAAAAATAATCAAAATATAGTTACTTGAAAATATAAACAAAAATGGAAAAAAAAACACAAACTTTGGACGAGGAGAGAGATATTAAAGAGAAAGAGAGTGAACCCAGGTGAAGGAAAACGGGGGCCTTTGGATTCAATTCCTCTAGTCAAATTCTTTCGAGATGAGAGAGAATTGAAAAGGCTTGAAGAATTGAATCCATTCTTACCAGATCGACAATTTCTCTCTCAACTGTCATCAACCTGTTAGCTTATAAGAGCAAGTCTAATTGGTGTGCCATCTGAAGAAGCAAACATAAAAAAATATATTTTTAGCATATTTGTTCACTTTTCTTCACTCCAACGGGAAATGTATTTTGATAGCCAAAATAGCTTTCCCTTACTTGAGTTACTATTTGTAGCAACTCAAATACAAAAGCTATAATACTATGCTACTATTTTAATATTTACCTTAACCATACGCATTAAGGTTGTTTTGTGCACTTGCAGATTTCCTTTCAGAGATTGTCTAGAAGATATGCTGCTTGATTTGCCCTCTAATCGGTGGAATCAGTTTCTTATTTTTGCTTCCTCTTTTGGGCACCACCACTTGAAGCTGGCTTGATCCTAGAAGCCGAAGTAGAGATGATGCTGGTGTTTAAGAAGCTGATGAGGACCCATCTGATCTATGGGCGACGAAATTTTCATGCTGAGAGTGACCAAGAGAGAAATGATTTGAAGTTTTTAGCAAGGAGAAAGGCACATATGGGTTAGGTTATTTTAGTTATTTTTAGAATAGAAAATGGTGAGAGAGAGAGATGGAGATGGAGATGAAGAGATCGTTTCAATATGTAGTCAGGATGGGTTTTTTATGAAGAGATGATATTTTTTATTTTAAATAGGGGAGAGTGTCAGGCAGGCAAAGCAAAAAAGGAAAAAACGCAAGACAAAAAAATAATTAAATGAAACAACTGTTTCAATCATAAACAATATTATATGAACAATATTTACAAATTTAGTTTATAAGTTAAGAATAATATAATAATATTGAGTGAACCGATCTAGTCCAATCCCAAATGGCTCTAGATATTTTGGAGGTTGAGCTTGTTGAGGAGGGAGAAGTTTCCCAAGATGATGTGATGAGGGAGGTCAATTCACGTATGGGGGAGGTCAATTCACGTGGCCTAAGCCTAATCTCTTTAATTCATGTAGAGTTTAGGATGCAGTGTGTATTAGCTAACTTTTGACTTTTTAAAAGGTAGGCCACAGTGCTTTAGCTCTTTTTTTCATTTTAAATTTGTGTAGAATCAACTTTTGAATCTTTAAAACGCACCCGTGCACTGTTTTCACTTTAGCTTTTGAAATTTGGGAGAACAGTGTGAACTTTTAGACTCATTGTAAAACTTTTTATTTTTGAGAAGCTAGCCGATCGCTTATTCAAGGCTCCAATCCACAGTAGATATAGATGTGTATCAATAGTGAATGAGCGATCTATTTTAGTTTTCTTTTTAGCTTTCTTTGTAATTCTAATTCTAATTACTGATCAACTATCCAACACTAGCACAATTAAGGGATAAACAATTCATTAACCATCAAAAATCATGTAAAATTATTTATAAAAAAAAAAACTAACCTTCTGAAACTTTCTCCGCATGTCAGTATCCTGAGTACCAACAAAGAAGTGGTCCGGGTTATTTTCTCCAATAATCTCCACAATGCAACCTCTGCATTCTTAATTTGTTCATGATCACACTTGCCATTGAAATTGAACTTAAAAATCACACCAAACCCAGAAAAGAATAAAATCTTTACAACCCAATTTCATAAATCCACAAACCCATCAAATTCAGCATCAAAAACCCAAAAGATAAAGCCTTTTTACACCATAAAAACACACCTTGCAATCATAAGCCTATTAGCTCCCTGAAGAGATTAAGAATAAGATTTCCCGAGTCTTTTAAGCTCTGCCAAAGCACACCTACAACCCCAAAAACAACAACAGAAATGAATGAAAATCCAATATTTCCTCTTGTTTTTGAACATAAACTAAGAGAAAAGCAAAAGGGAGACCTGGTGGTGAAGAGCTTGACAGAGCAGCCAAGAATGTTAGAAATAGATGTATCAATAGGAGCGATGTTATTAACTATTAAATGATGAATAAATGTGATGTCGCATAAGACTTTAATTCATGCAGCCTTTAATCCACCATGAAAAGCAGCGTTTAAAATTTTGAATTTTGACAAAGGTGTTGAGGAATTGGGTAATTGAATATTGTTCTGCTAAACAATATTCAATATTATTAAGTCTAGATGGCATTTCTTGTTAGGTCTAGCTGGCAGTCCAGTTGGCATTTCTGTCGTCTACTGGGTTTGTTAAGCATTTCTTAAGTGTGGTCTATTTTCATTTCTGCATTCATTTCTGTTCTTCCATTTCTGTTTCAACAGACTTTGTTTTTGTCTGTATGTAAAGGCCTATATATGGGTCAATACTTATTAAATGATTACTGTGGTTTCCATTCCTCAAATATTGTGTGGGCAATTGTTCATTATAATTGGTATCAGAGCTGGGTCTTGCCAGTGATCTGTTCTTGGGTTGAAATTTGGGGTTAATTGAGAGGAGAGTGAAACACAGGGAGAGTGAAACACGAGTGAAACACAGTGAGAATTGAAGAAAAACACGGGTGAAACACAGGGAGAGTGAACATCATGTCATCGGAGGGCAACAGCTTCGTTCAACCGGCGATTCCAAAGTTCGATGGTTATTACGACCATTGGGCTATGCTTATGGAGAATTTTCTCCTGTCCAAGGTGTATTGGGAATTGATTGAGAAAGAAATACCAACGGCAACAGGAGAAGCAACAGAAGCACAGTGCAAGGTGATTACAGACTTGAAGCTTAAGGACTTGAAGGTAAAAAACTATCTATTCCAAGCTATAGATAGGAATATTATTGAGACCATTCTCAATAAGGAGACGACAAAAAACATTTAGGATTCAATGAGCTTGAAGTACCAAGGTTCCACAAAAGTGAAACGAGCCCAGCTGCAGGCGTTGAGAAGAGAGTTCGAGCTTCTGGGCATGAGAGAAGGGGAAAAGGTTAATGAGTATTTTGCCAGGACTATGGTTATAGCAAACAAGATGAGATCACAGGGAGAAAAACTGGAGCAGAATGTGATTATTGAAAAGATTTTGAGGTCAATGACACTCAAATTCAATTATGTGGTGTGTTCAATTGAAGAATCCAATAACATTTCAACTATGTCTGTGGATGAACTCCAGAGTAGTTTGTTGGTTCATGAACAAAGAATGATTAGGCAAAAGGATGAAGAACATGTTCTAAACATCACCAACACAGAGAGGGCTAGAGTAAGGGATGTATACAGGACAGATGGAAGAGGAAGAGGTCGAGGAGCTTTTAGAGGAAGGGGTCGCAGCTGGAATAGGCAGCCTCTAAATAAAGCACTTGTGGAATGCTTTAACTGTCACAAATTAGGTCACTACCAATTTGAATGTCCGCAGATGAGAAATGTTGCAAACTACATTGAGTTTGTTGAAAATGAGGTGATGCTGTTAATGTCCTTCATAAACATGGAAGAATCAACAATAAGAGATAATGCGGTTGCTGAAGATGAGAAGATGGTATTAATGACCAATGTGGATGAGCCAACAACAAGATAGAGTCTGTGGTTTTTGGACTCACGCTGCAGCAACCATATTTGTGGAAACAGAAGTTTTTTTGCAGACTTCAATGAAGGTTTCAGGCAGACAGTAAAGCTTGGGGACAACTCGACAATGATGGTAATGGGGAAGGGCAATATCAGACTACAAGTCGGTGGCATAACTCAGGTGATTACTGAAGTTTATTTTGCACTTGAGTTAAAAAATAATTTGCTAAGTGTGGGACAGTTACTAGAAAAAGGTCTTGTATTTTTGATCAAGAATGGGATATGCAACATTTATCATCCTAGGAGAGGATTAATTATGCAATCCAAGATGTCAGCAAATAGAATGTTTACTGTCACGGCTTCAATAATTCATCAATCTTCTGCATGCCTTCAAACTGTGATTAATGATAGTACACACCTATGACACTGTCGTTTTGGGCATCTCATCCTAAAAGGACTAAGAACCTTGTTCTATAAAAAAATGGTGCGGGGACTACCAATGCTTGAAGCTTCATCAAAGGTGTGCTCGGATTGTATGGTTGGGAAGCAGCATAGAGAAGCAATGCCCAAGAAGAGTCTGTGGAGAGCTTCTCAGCAACTCCAGTTGATCCATGCTGACATCTGTGGGCCTATCAAGCCTGAATCTCACAGCCACAAGAGGTATTTAATCAACTTCATTGATGATTACAGTAGAAAAACCTGGGTTTATTTCTTGTCAGAAAAATCTGAGGCATTTGATATGTTTAAGAAATTTAAGGCTCAAGTGGAAAAGGAAACCAGTTATCTTATTTGTTGCCTGCATACTGATAGAGGTGGGGAGTTCACCTCAACAGAATTTAATCAATTTTATAGTGATAATGGCATAGCAAGGCAGCTTACTGCCTCTTATACACCCCAGCAAAATGGGGTGGCTGAGAGAAAAAATTGTACTATCATGAACATGGTACGTAGCATGTTGTTAGAAAAACAAATTCCTAGGGAATTCTGGTCTGAGGCTGTTAACTAAGCTAATCACATTCTGAATAGATGCCCAACCACGACTTTAAAGGAAATAACACCTGAGGAAGCCTGGAGTGGTAATAAACCCTCAGTACATTACTTTAGAATTTTTGGATGTGTTGCTTATGCCCATGTTTCAGATAATCGTAGAACAAAGTTGGATGATAAGAGTGAAAAATGCATTTTCTTGGGTGTGAGTGAGGAATCTAAAGCCTATAGGCTATACAATCCAATCTCAAAAAGGGTGATAACAAGTAGAGATGTAATATTTGCTGAAAATGAGAATTGGGAGTGGGAAGAAAATAATACTGGGTTGGAAACTGATGTGTTAGAATGGGGTGATGAGCAAACTGATGGGTCAGAATGGGGAGATGAGCAGGCTGTCAGGACTCAAAATAATCCTGAGATGAGTGAAAATACTGAAGAACAGGATGTTAGGCAGGCTGTTAGGATTCGAGATGATCCTAAAATGAGAGAAAATATTGAAGCAGAGGGGTCACCATCTACTGGATGTGCAAACACTGGATATGGAGAAGCAGAAAATTCATCAATTCAACCTCAATGAAGAAACAGAAAGGAGCCCATATGGATGCAAGATTATGTGCTAGGGGAGGAGTTACTGGAAGAAGACAGGAACCTAGCAATGTTTGCTACCTTTGAAGATCCAGTTGTATTTGAAGAAGCTGTGAAAGGGCAGAACTTGAGAGAAGCTATGAGACTGGAAATCAAAGCCATCATAGAAAATGACACATGGGAACTGACAACATTACCAGAGGGGGCAAAGAAAATAGGGGTGAAATGGGTGTATAAAACCAAGCTAAATGAGAAGGGTGAGGTCGATAAATTTAAAGCTCGGCTTGTAGCAAAGGGTTACTCACAGCAGTATGGTATTGATTACAATGAGGTTTTTGCTCCAGTAGCAAGATGGGATACCATTAGGGTGGTTCTTGCTCTTGCAGCACAAAAGGGTTGGTGTGTGTTTCAATTAGACGTAAAAAGTGCATGTTTGCATGGGGAACTAAAAGAAGCTGTGTTTGTTGATCAACCATAAGGGTTTGAGGTAAAGGGAGAAGAACACAAAGTCTACAAGCTAAAAAGAGCATTGTATGGACTCAAACAAACTCCTAGAGCTTGGTAAAGCAGAATTGAAGGGTATTTTAACAAAGAAGGGTTTGAAAAGTGTTACTGTGAACACACACTCTTTGTAAAGACTGAAGTTGGAGGTAACATTCTTATAGTTAGCCTTTATGTAGATGATCTAATCTTTACAGGAAACAATGAAGACATGTTTGCAAGATTTAAGGAGTCAATGAAGAGTGAATTTGCTATGTCTGATCTCGGGAAAATGAAGCATTTCCTTGGTGTGGAAGTCATACAAAACCAGCATGGGACATTTATCACACAGAAAAGGTATGCGTATGAGATACTGGAGAGGTTTGGAATGATGAATAGCAAGCCAGTAAACAATCCAATTGTTCCAGGATGTAAACTGTCAAGGGATGAAAAAGGAATGGCTATGAATACAACAACATTCAAGCAAATGATAGGCAGTCTCATGTATTTAACTGCTACGAGACCAGATTTAATGTATTATGTTTGTTTGATTAGTAGGTATATGGAGAGACCTACGGAGTTGCATTTGCAGGTTGCAAAAAGGATATTGAGATACCTGAAGGGGACAGCTGAGCTTGGAATTGCTTATAAAAGGGGAAAAGAAGAGACATTAATAGGGTTTGCTGATAGTGACTATGCAGGGGACATTGATGATAGGAAAAGTACCTTCTGGGTACATTTTCATGCTTGGAACTGGTGTAGTCTCATGGTCTTCGAAAAAACAACCAGTTGTGAGTTTATCCACCACAGAGGCAGAGTTCATTGCAGCAGCTTTCAGTGCATGTCAAGGAATTTGGCTGAGAGTTCTTGAGAAATTGGGGCACACTCAAAGCAAATGCACAACCATTTATTGCAATAATAGCTCAGCCATAAAGCTTTCAAAAAATCCAGTCATGCATGGGAGGAGTAAACATATAGATGTTAAGTTCCATTTCTTGCGTGATTTGACTAAGGAAGGAACTATTGAATTCATACACTGTCCCACACAAGAGCAACTTGCTGATATTATGACTAAGCCCCTCAAATTAGAAGCATTCTTGGAGCTGCGCAACAGACTTGGTATATGTTCAAGTTTAGTTTAAACTAATTGCATTACTACAATTTAGTTTAAGGGAGGGTATGTTGAGGAATTGGGTAATTGAATATTGTTCTGCTAAACAATATTCAATATTATTAAGTCTAGCTGGCATTTCTTGTTAGGTCTAGCTGGCAGTCCAGTTGGCACTTCTGTCGTCTACTGGGTTTGTTAAGCATTTCTTAAGTGTGGTCTGTTTTCATTTTTGTTCTTCATTTCTGTTTCAACAGACTTTGTTTCCGTCTGTATGTAAAGGCCTATATATGGATCAATACTTATTAAATGATTACTGTGGTTTCCATTCCTCAAATATTGTGTGGGCAATTGTTCATTACAAAAGGAATGAACTCACCTAAATTGCAAGTCACGCAGTGTTAATTTGTTTTTTTGTTCGAAAGTGCAAGTCACGCAGCCTTCAATTCACGCAGCGTCCATCCTCAAAAGCAACGTTTAATTGAGATTTGATATCTGAAAAACAGCAGCTCAATGAGTGGCCTCGGGTCTGATTTTAAAATTTCAAGAAGCAACACAATGCTCTAATATTCAAACGACGCAGCGTGTTTTCCGTTCCTTTTTGACCTTCAATCCACGCAGCACCGTGTGTTCTATTGTTCCTTCTGAATTGCAATCCACGCAGCAGCGTGCACCCTCGATCTGTCCATGCAGCAACATCAATTATTCATATAAACATATAAATCATCTCACAGCTACAACGCCGAGCACCCGATCACGCACTCCAGTCCACAGTGGATCTGGGTGTGCGTGAACAGTATATGTACAGTAAAACACCGATGTATTTTAGTGTTTTTGTTAATAAACATATCTGACACTCCCATTATAATCACTAATTATTATTGACAATATGAACTTTAAACATTGGTTTTATAACTCGTAACAATATTTTAAATTTTTTATGGTGTTTTAATATATAGAGTTCAAACTTACTGGCAAACCTAAGATTCTATACCAATTTATTGAAAATTATTGCAAACGCACTAGTATTTGAACTTCCAAGTATCAAACTCTTATTAAAATTATAATTGCATTTACCTTTATATTTATATAAAAAAATATAACCTTTAACTATCATAATCCAATTAAATTTATAATTAACTAACTAATTCAGCAAAAACTAGAATTAATTAAGAATCTCAATATTTTATAAATTTGTCTCAGTCTCTAAGAAACAATTTTTTTCAAAGTTTAAAATAAAAAGTTTGGTAGCTGTATTGGAAAAAAAACATGGCAAATACATATGGCACGAATCGTAAAATATATTAGTCATCGTCACAGTCATCATTCTCGCAATCGACATAGTCATCAGCACCATCGTCATCGCTATCATCGGCACTCTCACCTTCAAGGTCATCGGTACTGTCATTGGCGGTGTCAGCTTCAATGTCATCGGCACTAACGGTAATCGTGCTGTGATTGAAATTGTCCAGATTCAACATGCGTGTCTTGATTATCCTTCTGACCTCTGTTGACGCCGCTTTTCCTGCTTTCTTTGCCGCAACTGCATCCCCATCCCCCATGAACGTCGCCGCTGTAACCCCTACCCCTGTCATGCCTCCTATTCCCTTAGCTAAGCCTCTCACAGCCTTTGCCGTCATGGTATTGTAAACCTAATGATGAAAACACCACGTGTGTTACGTGATTATTGAGAAGAATATCCCAATATCAAAAAACTATCTCAGTTCAAGCTATTATGTAAAACTCTAAGATATTATTTATATTATTCTATCACAAAAAAAAATTACCTTATAAAATTTGGTTTTCGTTTTGTACTTGGTTTTCTCAATCTCGGAGCAAAGATTTGCCCTGGCTGCTGAAGCATCCCATTCCTTACTTATGGAGACATCTGATATAGAGAAAGCGATTAATATATATAGGAAACTGAGTAAAATGACATGCCTGTTAGAAATTAATTATTTATTAAATTAATAGATTTAATTAAAATTTGTTATCAAAAGATTCCTGCTCCAATCGAGAGAGCTCATGAAAATTAAAAATATACTGCTATCCAAAACAATGCATTACCTCTACTTTCTTTTTCAAATTTGTCCATGGCGTGCTGAACAATAGAATCAATAGAAGCATCCAATCCATCACTAGTTGCCCTCTTCACCATCTTTATCACCCTGGTCTCAAAAAATTGAAGTGCACGAGAATGCAGATGTCGCAGCATGGTAGCATAAGCTGGGTATAGAACCTGCACAACAGACCAGAAAACTTAATCACCGGGAACAGTCTGTTTTCAGTCAACTGAGGAAGTAGGTATCATTGAGGCCTTACTTTTAGAGCGTCTGTCTCCAACTCTTTCCGTTTGTCATCTCTAATACTCTCTTTAAAATGGATCGCCTCCTTGTCATATCTATTACAAGCCCACAGGCAACAACAGAGGTTCCAACAAGTATAATTAATGCAATATTTCGTGTCTTTTAGTGCTTTGGAACAATTTGATTCTGCATCGAATAGAGCATAAACATGCAGAACGTATAGCTTCTTTCCAATTAATAGAGAGCAAGATCGATGAACACTTACTGGGAGAGAGTGTTTTCCAAAATAGATCTGATATTTTTCCTAAACTTGGGTGCTGGACGAGCTTCAACATCTTTTCTCAATGCCAGCCAAGCCTGTATGAAATCAATTGTATAACGAGTGATGCGATTTTTACATCAAGGTAGCGCATTAACTTTTGCAAGAAGAAACAGGGAAAAGAAATACCTTATCAGAGTTCAAACGACTGAGCGTCTCCTTGGCAATCTGGCCACATCGAACTGTGGCAACCAACACCTGATAAACAAAATGGAGAAATACGATCACCCAACTGGGAAATCTAATTAAAAAGTTTGCATTTTCGCAAAATAAGCCAGCATTTATATAAACCTCCATAGCAGGAAGATCCAGATCCTTGTTCTCCTTTATGGTTTTCCATATCTGCGCTGCACGAAGGGCAAACCCTGAAGCAGGTTGAACATCCTTCCTATCACCAGCAAGACCTCCCGGAGAGATAGAATGGAAGAACTGCTGCCTCAGCCGATCAACCTATAAAATACATCACATAAGGGATTTCAGACAATGATAATAACAGCACAACTAGGTAACCCAAAAACATAAGATTCTAGACTAGGATATAGTTTTTTTTTAATCCACTTAGCTCCAAAACATCGTTTCAAGATATGAATCAAAGAACCACTCAACCCCAGCCTGAACTGTTAGATGGATATCAGGATAGTGATACCAAAAAATAATTCAAAGCTAACAATTAAATTTGGTGACAGGAATTGTTTCAAAGACATAAAATAAAAATATTGTATTTAACCAAACAAGCCTTTCAATTTATATTTATAAATGTAATGCTAAAATTTCATATCATTGTTTGTGAAAAATCATATTATCATCACTTATAAAAATAATAAATATTAGGAATTTTTGTCTATCTGAATAATAAAAATAGATTAACAAATTATGGAGTGATAATAACCACTATACTATTATTATTATTATTATTTTCTTTATCACAAAATCTGAATGAGGCATGCAGTTTGTTAGCATATATAATTCAAGCATGATCACTAAACATGTAGATCTAATAGTTATCTCTTTCAGCTACACAATCCAACGACACAATCCATCGGTTGAAAACAATTAATTTACCTTAGCTTTAAACTCGTCCTTCTCGTATTCATAACTAGGCAGAGCAGTGATCTCCACCTTCATTTTATAGTTTTTTTGTAACAATAGATATATTAATAAGAAGAGAACAAAGACAAAGCTATCATTAGCACCGGTGGAATAACCCATATGAATAAAATAAAGTTAAGTTAGCAAATGAAATTTAAAAAATAATATCATATACATATATATATATATATATATATATATATATATATATATATATAAGCGTACGTTAAGGGAGAAGAAATCTCAACCTAGCTACCTTAAAAAATTCACCCAGAGGAGTCCCTTTATAAGCATCGGGTTTAGGAATTTCAGCCCATATCTGTATAATTTAGCAGAGTAAAAAACACGCATTATTATGAGAATTTTTTATGCAAAATTAATCACAACAATTATTTCATATATAATGATTAAGGAGACGACAACACATACCTTCTCGATATCTCCCCTCAGACTAGGTTCTAGACGTTCAAATGGGGTCTACATTTACATATTTAGTTTTTTATCATCAGCATATATTAATATACGACAGATTTATCAAAATATTAAAAATAGTTTTTTTATTCGGGAAAATCCCTCTATTTATAAAATAATAGTTTTCTATATACTACGAAGAACTTATTTTTACAATATATCCAAATAAGGTTTAGCATTCTAGGAATGGATCTCAAAACACTACCTTTGTCTGGTCACGTAGGACGAACAACAAGGTTGTTTTGCGGGCGCGAAATAGAAGAATCATGGCCTGCATATTATTTGAGATATTATGAAAAATACAATTGATTTTAGTAATTATATACATATTAAAATTATAGTCCTTATTGAGCAAAAACAAATGGTTAGAGTGTAACCTCAAAAACCGCTTTCAAAAGGGGCCTGTTGGCAGCATGTTCTCGACCAATGTCATGGCACCACCTGTATACAACACAATTCAACAATCTCTGTTGATTCTTGCTAGTGGAAACCACAGTTATTCATTATATCCTGGTCGTGCGGGTTGATTTAGTGATTGCTCAACCTGGAGCCAGTTTTTTAAATAATTTAAAACTTAATTAAACTTATGTGACTTATAAATCTACCTGCCCGTGACCTGTTAATCTAACCAAATTTAGACATGACCATTACCGATTCAACTTGAAACTGATTTTTTTATATATTTATTTAATTTTTTTATAATTTTTTGTACAAAACATTATCATACAAGTTAACCTACAATCTTGTATTCTTATCGCAAACACGTCAACCGATTCCATTGTAAGGCTAAATACTATGTGCTCATTTATTAGCGTGGTTAAAGTTGATTTTTAAAATGATTTATGTTAATAAATACATTAAAATTATATATTAAGAACATAAAAAAAAGTTAATTTAAAACAAAAAAATCAGATTTGTTCAAAAAGACTTTTTTTTTGCTCCCAAACACCCCCTATATTGGAAATTGCTTGTGCACATGTGAGTTTATGCAGGCATGTATTACTATAAAATTGATAAATACAAACAAAAACATTGATGAAAAAATTTATTAGTATATTCCGATGAATTTTACCAACAAAATTTTTCATCGTTACAGCTATCTATAAATACCAACTAAAAAATATTAAAAACATTCTAGAAAGACAAACTACAGCACCTCTGTGTGTGTGTTATAACCATGAAAGCAAAGTTACTGTGGCATCCAACATTTTGTGTTGATTGATTGACTGGGAAAGTCAATGCCTTGATTCTCTATATAGTCCGGCTTGACCAGAAAAACTAAATAAGCGTTAGCTTACTGGATGACAAAAACCTAAGAGATCCCAAATATTCATATTTTTGAAAATCAAACTAAGGATCAAGCGTTTATAAAATGTCGAGACAAATGAGATCACCCAATTAAAATCTAAAACAAAATTAAAATCAGACAAGATTCCCTTGTTCATGAACGAATTGAAGATGCATGAAAAGAATATGCTCAGATATTAAAACTAATGTTGAACATACAGAACTCACATGTTTATCATTACAATGTCAGCAATTGCCAAAGCAAATAGAGCACTTTGCTTTTCGAATGTTGCGCCGTCCTGAGAAAATCACAAATTCATTTTCTTTTCAAATCGCAGTGTAAGTATAATTATAATATATGAAATTAATTTCGCACTTATCATTAATTTCAAATAAATAGAAACAGAAATTGAAGAATGATTTTAATTCAACATTAATGATCATTACAATTAAAACTCTACTTAAATTGACATCATTAAGATGTTATGATTCACAATAACCTTATGTAATGACTAACAAAGATCTTTCTTAATTATTGAATTAATTAATTAATAGAACTATTTGAACAAGAATTATTAAGAGAATTAATTAATGCTCAAATATTAATGCAAAGCTTAGTTAGCTTATACTTGGCCTCTTTCCCCGCTGTCCGATCCCTCCACGTCTATGGCAATTGTGAAAGGCTCGATACCAATACCCTTCGCAGTCCAAATGCCTTGCGTTGTTTGATTCCTGAAAATATAAGCTAAATTATCTTTCATACCAGGGAGGGAAACTAGTAAATAGATAGACGAATCCTCCCCTCTAAAAAAAAACACCTGACCTTCCATCATCTGCATCCATCATCCTGAAATCTGTCTGGAAGAGCTTATTCAAGAGGGTGCTCTTCCCTTTTCACCAGATTAAAGAAGACAAATTAAACAATTTATATTCTTTCTGCATGCGATAATCACAACAGCAACTATGTAGAAAGAATACATACCGCCACTTTGGGGGCCCATAATTGCAACGACAGCGTAGGTGACACCGCATTGCGAGAGGTTGGTGGTCCTCGAGAAGTTTTCGAGTCCTTCCATGTTTAAAACACCGTCACCGCTAATCAGCTGGAAGCTGCAACAATCTCCCGCCATTATTAATTATACCTCAGCTTTGGACGTGTTTGTAGGTTAGTACTGTTTTAGATGTAAAGTATTTTTCTGGGAAACTCAAGTTTTGATTTTTATTTCTTGGGATTGTCTACACAGATGAAGTTTACACTAGTTTGTTTCAAACTATGTGAGCGAGGTGTGGGACTCGATAGATAGATAGAGGTACATGGCGAAGACAATAGCATTTTAGGGTTTTGTTAAAAAAGAAGAAGAGGGCAGCTGGCGTAGAGTTTCTCACAGAAGCTGATTATATATATAGACTCAACTAGCTAGCGTCTGGTTTCTCACAAGTAATAATTTAGTGCCAACTGAGGGTGGCGTTGTGCTCTGTTTATTAATTGGCACTTGTTCTTCATCTGTATCTTTCGTTACAGATAGGTCTACCACCCACCATTTTTTTTTTAGTCAAGACATGTAAACTCTTTTGTAAACTCTTAATCTAGCGCCAAGTGCCGTATCAAGTTAATTGATAAATTTAAAAAATGAAATGGTTTACTGATTCAAGAGCTGAAAACACAACAAAAGAGATAGATTAATCTATTAAAACAAAACAACGAGGTAGCAGTGTCATTGAGTAGCATTGCTCTTCAAGAGAGAAAAGTGATGCTTGAATAATGCACAAGGCATGCAAAATGAGCAAAAATGATTTCATGATTTTGTTCATTGGGAAGTCCTGCCAATTAAAAGTTAATTAATACTGTTAGTGATGTAATAAAAAAATGAAGGACACTGGAAAAATAGAAAATAAAGCTCGGGAATTATTCAACTCTTATTGCTAGGAGACAGACATCCTGAGAGATAAAACATTTCCTTCGCATCTGTGAAAAATTATGACGAAAGTGAATCTTATTTTCATTATACTTCTTAATAATCAGCTCAGCAATGAGATTATTTGTGTAATCGAACAAAACTCATTTATTACAGTGTCAGCAATTGCCAAAGCAAATAAAGCACTTTGCTTTCCGAATGTTGCGTCGTCCTGTAAACATCACAAATTCATTTTTTAGTTTATTTTTAGATTATTTAAAAATTCTAGAAATAATTAGTTTAAAATAAATAAATTTTAATACATCAAACTTCAATACCATACAGGCACATCATTACATTAGTTTTTTTTTGTTCGGCTATATAGTCAACTCTTATTTAGACAGTGACAGTTTGTGTAGGGTTTTTTGTTGACAGTTAATCTATTGCCAAGTGCCAAATCAAGTTTGTTGATAAATTGATAAGAAAAAATAATAATTAAGGTTGTGTTTGTTTCCCGGAATTCACTTTCCGGGAAACCACTTTTCAAACTTTCCTGTGTTTGTTTGCCTTCCGGAAAGTTGGTCAACGAAAAACACTTTCCAGTTAAAGAAAAATTTGGTTTGGTTTTCAGGAAAGTGTTTTCCGGAAAATTTGGGCGGAAAACACTTTCCGGAAGTTGTGAAAAATTTAGAAATGTCATTATTTGCTGATTATATCAAATTTGATCCTCAAACTTTTGATTGCTATATATAATTTGTTTTGAATATTTATTTTTCAATTCCATCTCTTAAAATTTAATTTTTATATTAATTTTGGTCCTTATTTTTATAATTGCTATTTGTTTTTTTCTTATTATTTTTTTATTGAATTTTTTTATCTATCAAATTTGGTCCTCATTTTTTTATTGTTACTTATTTTATTTGAAATAATTTATGAAATGTTAATTATTATTATTTTAATTTATTCACCTTTCATTTTTTTTAAAAAAAATTAGATTTGATCTCTTTTATTTTGATTATTATTTATTTTATTTGAGATAATTTATGAAATGTTAATTATTATTATTTTAATTTATTCACCTTTCATTTTTTTAAAATTTTTAGATTTGATCTCTTTTATTTTGATTATTATTTATTTTATTTGAGATAATTTATGAAATTATATTTTTTTTCAATTTCATTCTCATTCAACTTTTTAATTTGTAAGATTTGTTCCTCATTATTTTAATAAACTTGAAAAAAAAAATTTATTAATAAAAAATTTTCCAGTTCATTTTCCATAACACAAACAAACACTGGAAAGTGTTTTCCAGTTCATTTTCCATAACACTGTCAAACATCGGAATTCACTTTCCAGGAATTCACTTTCCCCGGAATTCATTTTCCAAAAGAAAATCACTTTCCAGCAAACAAACGGGGCCTAAGTTGGTCTTTATAATCAACTCTTATTTAGACAGTGTCCAATGGTTTCTCTTCTTCTTCTTCTTCTCTATATTGACTTGGTCAATACTTATTTAGCATGCACACTCAAAATCTATCGGTTTGTATTTCATCAATGAGCTCATGATCCTTATAGAATAGAAATAGAAAAAAAATAAAAATAAAAACAATATTTATTATAAATAAAAAATAAACAAATTTAAAGGCAGCGCTGGATAATCAAACTAAAATCCAAAACAAATGTAAAATCGAACAAAACTCACCTATTCATAAATTATGACAAAGTGAAAAACATTCAACTATGATAATTAGTGATGAATATAGAAACTCGCATGTTTATTATTACATTGTCAGCAATTGCCGAAGCAAATAGAGCACCTTGCTTTTGGAATGTTGCACCGTCCTGTTAAAATCAAAAAAATTCATTTTCTTATTTTAAAGATGATTTAAAAATTCTAAGAAAATAATTAATTTAAAATAAATAAATAACAAAAGCATAGATCCAACTTCAATACCACACAGGCACATCGGTGCATTGCTTTTTTTTGTTCGTTTATACAGTCAGCTCTTATTTTAGTGACAATTTGTGTCTTAATCTAGTGCCAAGTGCCAAATCAAGTTGGTTGATAAATTCTTAGGAAAATAATAATTAAGCTAGTCTTTATAGTCAACTCTTATTTAAACAGTGTCATGTGTTTTTTTTTTCTATCTCTATCTTGACTTCATAAATACTTTACGCTACATAAGTGGTCATGGGATTTACACTTTAGTCCTCGAATATCTATACAATTTTCACTTCAGTTTTTCAAATCCTTTTATGACGTGTTTCTAAAGCTTAATGCACTATCAAATTTAATATTTTTACGGATGAGAATTTTTTGTTAGTATGTACACTCACAATCTGTTTGTTTATATTTTATCAATGAGAGATATTTATTAATATTATTTGTTGCCACGGTGTATTTTTCATGCTTTGTGCCCTACTATCCTTGGAGGGAGACGATGTGTCGCACCCTCCGCGAGAGCGCGGCGTCGCAGCGACTCTCCTTGTGAGCCGGGGTATTCATGTCGGGGTTTTATCTTTATTTTGTGAAAAAGAAAGTCGTCACATAGTATTATGGTTACTAGAAAACCTAAACTTGTCTTTCATAGATTCTAAGGCAAGAGACTGGTTGTGTAAAGGGAAGGTTTTATCACCCCTAGTACGCCCTACCTAAGGTTTTAGCACCCCTAGTACGTCATACCTAAGGTAAGCTGCTTGATGTTTTGGTTTGCCTTATGATTGCTATGATATTGATCTTTCAAACATATGTTGGTTAAATGATGATGAAGTATTATTCCTGTAAAAATATTTTGGATATTTACCACTTTAAAGTTTTTTTATCCAAATATTTACAGTGAATAACAACGAATTATCTCCGCTAATATTTTGGATCTAACCCATTTAGGATTTATTTACCCAAATATCAATAGTGAATAATAACGAATTATCCCCGCCAATATTTTGGATATTAACCCCTTTAGGATTCCTTTCCCCAAATATCAACAGTGAATAATAATGAATTATCCCGGCCAATATTTTGGATATTAACCCCTTTAGGATTTCTTTACCCAAATATTAATAGTGAATAATGTGAATCCCCAAAAATAAGATTTTGATATTTTTGGAATATTGGGCAATACCCAAACATGTTGTAAAATCCAAAAATGCGAGAAAAAAATTTTGTGTTTACGAAATCCATGCTAAAACATATTTTTTCTTTAAACTCCAAAATAATATTATTTAGAAAAGGAATGTTCAAAATATATTAGCGTATTGGCGGTATGCACGAAAACAACACATTTAATTTTTTTCTTAAAATATATTTTTTATGCAAATTTTCTATTTTCTATTTTTTGTATTTTTTTTCTTAATGGGCTGGTTGTCCAGCCCTCATGGGTCGAGAGGCCCATCACTTGGTGCTGGACTGCCAGCCTAGGGTGGGCCAAATGGCCCACCCCTTCCAATTGCCAGGCTGGGCCTTATCCCCGGTCCAGCCAGCCCAGCCCACTTTTCTGCATGCAAAACACTAGGACGGGGGGTGAATTAATTCACTCCCCCCGTTATAGAGGATGATTCAACGGTAAATGGAGGATTTTTGGAGTGTGACGAACGACGTACCTATTAATATCGTTAGGTAGAGGAGATCGAGGTGGTTCTTCCTGTCGTGGTGGCGTCGGAAATGATGGTCTATGGTGGCCGGATGAGGCGTCAGAAGCTGGTTGGCCTGCGTTGCGACAACTCCCGCTACTACTATTTCCTTCACCTGAGACCATGGTTGGGTCACCGGTGTGGAGGGGTAGCTACTGGTGATGAACGAGGTGGTGCTAGGTGGTCGGAGATGGTGGCTGGAGCTGCTGACCGAGAGGGAGAGAGGGAGCTGTAACTGCTGGTTTTTTAGAGAGAGAGAGGGAGAACTGACCGAGAGAGACGAAGGGGAGAGAGAGACTCACGTCGAAGATGGGTGGCTGCCACTGCGTGTGTATGATTTTGTTCAGAAAATTTCTACTGAGTTCGTCTTCCTCGTGCAATCTTTTCCTTCTGAAACTTTCAAACTTTTATCTCTTCTGCTTAGCTTTTTTTCTCTTCTTTGTTCGTGAGTCTTTCTCCTCTATTTCGCAAATCTTCTCCTTTGTCTCTCTCCTTTTTTTCTCTTTTTTCTCCCCCCATTTTGGACTCTATGGCTTTTATAGGCAAGAGGCAACCCTTCGGCTGCCCATTGCGTGTAGCGTTGGGTTGCCTCTTCACCCTGCAGTGACGTGCCACTGTTGAGGTGACTGAACAGTGAAGTCATGCTTGCAGGTTGTGTGTCTTGGGGTAAGTGAAATTTTAATTTGGTCCCTCAATTTGTAATTGCTCTAATTGCACCCCTAATTAGCTTTAAACTTTTAATTTTGTGCAATTGTATCCCCGTTAGAATTTTGAGAGCATCCTTAGCTTTGCGCGCCTTTTTTATTTTCGTCCTTAGTTTCCAATTTGTGCGATTTAACCTTCAATTGACCTTTAGACACTCAATTCGTTCAATTTGGCCCCTGACTTCGCATGATTAGCTTGGAAAAAATTCAATTTGGTCTCTGAAAATTCTAATCTCATCAATTGAACCCGAATTAAATTCAAGAACTTGATTTCTTATCGACTAAGCCCTTATAAAATTAATTTGACCAATTTAAAGTATAATTAAGTCATTGCACTTAATTAAACCCTTCCATTGGACCCTAAATTAATTCTCAAACATAATTACACTTTTAAATTGGCCAATGATTATATCGAATTGACTCATAAAAATATAATTATATCTTTTGACTTAATTTTTATGAAGATTTATCCAATGATAAATTACTTTAGCCTTGAATCTACATTTTCCTTCATTTCTGGGCACAAAAGAGGTACGATCGAGTTCTCAAAAATATCTAAAATTTTCACCTTGATTGTACTACCGACATCAACCCCTTTTATTTTATTTTTTCTATTTTTGGGAAGATTTGGGAAAAACCCAAAATTGGGTTATGACATGGTGCATGGTGAAAAGAGAGTTTTATGACGTAAAAAGTTACGACTATAATTCTTGGGAGTCATCACCTAGTATTAAGGTTACTAGAAAACCTAATGGTCTGAGACAGTCTGGGTAAGTGGACTTGTTGTGCAAAGGAGAAGACGCACCACCCCCAGACACCCTACCTAAGGCAAGTTGCATTGTTGTTTGATTTTTTTTTCTAAATCAATTTTTTATTTGTTGGTCTTTCCTAAATCTTGAGGTAAACCTCTCTCTATTAGAGAGTCTTTATCTCATTAGGAGTCGATAACCTGACCGTTCTAGAGTTTGAAATTGTTACATCGCAAAAAAAGGCCTTTTTTATTATATGCGGGTGTACATTATAAAATGTAATTTTACACCGTATTTTTTTATAAATTTTTTTTTACTATATGCGGGTGTACTTTACAGTGTAATTTTACACCCCGGTAGCATAAACAAAATAATTGCTATTTTTTGATATTTTGGCCAAATTCCAATGGATAATTGTAAACCGGATACGATATCCAATTTTCAAAACATGAGAAATGTGCTATAGTTTGTTATGAAAAATATGCTTGGAAAAATCTAGAAATTCGGTCGTATGCTTGAAAACAACACAGTTTTTGTTTATAAAACCATTTTTTTTATTTTTTTAAGAAAAACAATTATGCAGATTTTGTATTTTCTTTTTTTTATTTTTTTGGGTTGGCTGACCATCCTCTTGGGTTGGGCCTCCAACCCATATGAGGGCGGAAAAAGAAACAAAAACTGGTAACATTGGTCCAGTAAATCCTGCATGATAGTGAAGCAACATAAATTATTGTGATGTTATCTAAACTAGCTCCCCCTGTTTTTTCAATTAGATTAATTAACTTTTCCAAATTTAAAATTGGTCTTATATTATATTGATAAATCCTCGAAACATTGAGACAGTAAATCATGTCTATCGAATAAAACCTCTAAACTTTGGTCAGAAACATTTTGCAATAGGATTTTATGCTTTTACATTAGACATTCAAACAGGAATATCTTGAGATTCTAATATCAAAATCAGGATATTTAAAAATCCAAATTTTTCTCTGCGTATAAGACTACAACTTTAATGAAAGATCTGAAGTGAGAAAAAATCATTTTGAAAACCAGAATCTACCCACAGTCTGCTTGGTCAAAAATCGTTTTGAAGAACAAAATCGCGACAATGACAAAATCATTTTTTAGTGCAAATTCTGAGAGATTTATCCAACCTTAAACCTATGGTAAAAAAAACAGCATTGCTGGTTTTGCAAAAAGAAACAAAATATAATCTTGTGCGGCAGTCAAGCACAGAAATTATTGTGACGCTATGTGAACCAACCCCCTTGTTTTTTCAATGAGACTAATTAACTTTTCTAAATTTAAATTTGGTTTTTGATTATCCCGATAAATCCTCAAAACATTAAATTAAATCTCTCGAATAAGAGCTGCAAAACTCGGGTCAATATGATTCTCGCGACAGGATTCTGTACTTTTACACTAGACATTCAAATGAGAATATCTTGACCTTCAAATATCAAAATCAAATGATTCAAAAATTCAAAGTCATCTATATGTACAAGACTATAACTTTCATGAAGGATTATAAGTGAGCACATTATTTTTGAAGAACAGAATCTGCCCCCAATTTGCTTGGCCAAAAACTGTTTTGAAGAACATAATTGCAACAACGGCAAAATCATTTTTGATATAGTTTTATACACTTTTCAATGGTTTTGATGTACCAATATTAAAAAAGTTATTTTGATATATTTTTAATTGAAAAACATTTTTTACAAACGTATCATGAACTACATTACTAAAACACACTTATAGAGTAGAGGAGAAATAGCATAAGGCATCGTTTTATTCAAGTTAATGATAAAAAAAAGTTAGAAAAAAATTTCATTTTGACTCACACATACCTAGTATTTTGGCTCTGGTGGTCTTATTGGTGATTAAGAAATTGAAAATAAATAAATCCAGAGCATAAAACTCGTAATATCAAATATTTAATAATCTCCACTATAGTTTAGAGCAAAAACAACAATATTCTCTCCCACATTCGGTGTTCATATATATTTATCAATTGACCGTTTTGTCGACGTCGACGCCGCCATCGCTACTGCAGTTGCCGTGACTGAGTCACACCCTACAGCCATCAGTGACGTCTCCACCCCTATCCCCATCAAGATCTCCGCACCCTCGGATACCCGTTTCTTAATTTTTTGTGCCTTAATGAGCTCCTTTTGAGTTTCCAGAAGAAAACACCAAGCATGATTAACAAGTAGAATATTTCAATTCAACTTTAATTTAATCGTGATATTTATATATATATATATATATATATATATATATATATGAAAAAACATGAAATTACCTCATATTCGGCTTTTTTCCGGCTTTGGACGTGTTTTTAGGCTAGTACTGTTTTAGAAGTAAAGTATCTTTCTGGGAAACTCAAGTTTTGATTTTTATTTCATAGGATTGGTTACAAAGATGAAGTTTACACTAGTTTGTTTCAAACTAAGGTGTGGTACTCGATAGATAGATAGAGGTACATGAAAGACAATAGCATTTTAGGGTTTTGTTAAAAAACAAAAGAAGAGGGTGGCTGGCGTAAAGTTTTTCACAGAAGCTGATTATATATATAGACTCAACTAGCTAGTGTCTGGTTTCTCACAAGCAATGGTTTAGTGTCAACTGAAATTGTTTTTCAATCTTCTAGCATATACCAACATGCTTTGTCCATTGATAATACTCTTCGTAGTAATTTAAAAAATATATAGAACAGAAGTAGAAAGATAATAAAAATAAAACAAACATAATTTATTATAAATTTAAACATTTGTGCATTCAAATACAATAAATAAAAAATAAAGGCAACTCTTATTTTAGTGACAACTAGTTGGATTGCCCGCACTACGTCCGCAACGTAGTGCGGGCGGAACAAATAATCTTTATAACTGTTGAGATTAAAATATAATATTTCAGTATGTAAAATTTGATATAATAGAAAAAATCAACATCCTTTATTATAATAACAGTAAATGAAAGTTTTAACTTCTTAAATTATCATCACTATCACTGTCAAAACAATAAACATTATTCAACAAATCTCAAAGAAAAACAAAAAAAAATATTAATAAAAAAGCATGTAAGAACAAAAACTAAAATTATTATTATTATTCTTAATATTAATATTATTATTGCTTTAATAATAGGAAGAAAACGAAATTAAATCAAAGGCCTAAAAAAACCTAAAAACATTAACAAAAGAGCAAATGAAAAAATAAAATAAATGAAAAAAACAATAAAAAATATTGACTGGAAAAAAAATTATTTGACCTGAAAATTTATAAAAAAAAAAAAAAAAAAATCACACCACGTTGCGGGCTGAGTAAAAAATTTGTATAATTGTTAAAAGAATAAAAATTATCAAATTATCCCGAGAGAAAAAAAAAACCAAAAAAACATTAACAAAAGAGTAAGTAAGAGGAAAACATTAAATTATTATTATTATTATTATTATTATTATTATTATTATTATTATTATGTTAATACTGAAAAAAATAAAAAAAATAAAAGACTAAAAAAACCATAAAAACTTTAACAAAAGATCAAACAAAAAAATAAAATAAAAATTATCAGGTAAAAAAAGTCATATGACGTAAAAATAAAAATAAAAAAGTGAATAAAGAGATAAAAGAAAGAACAAATGGAGAGAAAAAAAAACACAAATATCAATTTCCAAATGATCATAGATATAAAATAAAATTTAAGAACTAATTTTTTTGGAAAAAATACCACCCCAACAAATAAAAAAACAACAAAAATTAAAAATCAAAGCCGAGCACACTTATATATACATAGACAAAAGTAGGGATTATTCTAGAAATAAAAAGAAATATAGGGATTAAAATAAAAAAAAATAAAAGTATAAGGGCTGAAATGAATATTAAATATAAAGGGATTACAATCTAAAATTAAAAGTATAAGGACCAAAATGAAAATAAAATATATTATCAATTTTAATCAAAGGACAAAATTGAAGAAATTGAAACTACTGTACTGAATAAATTCATCTTTTTTCAATCCAATCCTGAAATTAAAAGAAGGAGGACCGAATTGAAAACTGGACACTGAATTAAATCCAATCGGAGGACCCAATCGAACTAAAATTAAAACTTATATACCAGAAATGAGAACCAGAAACGAAATTGAAAATGGCGGGACTGAAGTGCAAAAGGTGAAAATAAAGGGGACTCTCCTGCACTTTTACGTGCAGGAGAGAGCGAAACATGGCCAGCGTCTTTAACCGGTCACCGCCGCTTACACAGACATTATTGGGCGAAACGCGCCACCGCGGGAGGAAGACCACGCGGAGGCACATCGAAATAGACTCCGAAATCGCGTCTCCGGCCACCGTAAGACTCCTCATGTGCCACCTAAAGACAGCGTGGGGCGGAACACCGGCTGGCGCGTGTCCAACACGCCCTGACAGCCGCGGAAAGAAATAATAAAAAATTAGGTAAATGACGGTCCTACCCCTGTTCCCAAAGGCACCGCTTTTGTCTTATTACGGGTTAAAATAGTATTTAGCCACTTTTGAAAAATAATAAAATAAGAAGAAAACCGGCGGGTCGGACCGGACCAGTCCGGTCAGACGTGTGCAATGACCACGGAGCCCCCCGGTCTGGCGGCTTTTTTGTCGTTTTCGGGGGGCTTTTTCGTTAAATTACTGTTCAAAATCGGAAAAAAAAAAAACAGGCGGACGAACTTGCGCGACGCACGGCCGAAAAATGGCGAGTCCACAGTGAATGTCCGAGCTCTTTTAGTATATTGTATAATTTGCGTACGTAGGCCTTTTTCTGTTAGCTCTTAATCTAGTGCCAAGTTCCAAATCAAGTTGGTTGATAAATTTATTCGCAAATAATAATTAAGTTGGTCCTTATAATCAACTCTTATTTAAACAGTGTCGAATGTTTTTTCTACCACTATCTTGCGTTGATGCATACTTTATGCTAATTAAGTAGTCATGGGATTTGCACCATTTTTTAATTTTTAAGATGATTTCAAAATTCTAGAAATAATTAATTTAAAATAAATAAATTTTAATAGATCCAGCTTCAATACTATACAGGCACATCACTAAATTGGTTTTTTTTTGTTCGGCTATATAGTCAACTCTTGTTTTAGTGACAGTTTGTGTAGGGTTTTCGTTGACTCTTAATCTAGTGCCACGTGCCAAAGCAAGTTGGTTGAGAAATTCATAATAAAAAAATTGATTAAGATGGTCTTTATAATCAACTCTTATTTAAACAATGTCGAATGTATTTCTTTTTTCTATCTCTATCTTGTCTTGATAAATACTTTATGCTAATTAAGTAGTCACAAGATTTATATTTCGATACTCAGAGTTTTGATATAATGTTTCAAAAGTATTTTTTTAAAATCTTTGCTTCAAACTGATGGGTATTTTTTGTATTTTTATATCATTTTGATGTGATGATGTCAAAAATAAATTTACTCTGTCAAACTCAGGATTTTATGCTTTTACATTAGACATTCAAACAAGAATATCTTGAGATTCTTATATCAAAATCAGGATATTTAAAAACCCAAATTTGTCTATGTGTATAGGACTACAACTTTAATGAAGGATCTGAAGTGAGAAAAAATCATTTTGAAGACCAGAATCTACCCACAATCTGCTTGGTCAAAAACTGTTTTGAAGAACAAAATCGCGACAGTGGCAAAATCATTTTTTAGTGAAAATTCTGAGCGATTTATCCAACCATAAACCTATGGTAATAAAACAGTGTTGTTGGCTTTGTAAAAAGAAACAAAATATAATCTTGTGCGATAGTCAAGCTCAGAAATTATTGTGACGTTATGTGAACCAACCCCCCTGTTTTTTCAACGAGACTAATTAACTTTTCTAAATTTAAATTTGATCTTTGATTATCCCGATAAATCCTGAAAACATTAAATTAAGTCTCTCGAATAAGACCTGCAAAACTAGGGTCAAAATGATTCTCGCGACAAGATTCTCTACTTTTATACTAGACATTCAAATGAGAATATCTGGAGCTTCCAATATCAAAATCAAATGATTGAAAAATCCAAAGTCATTTATATGTACAGTCTCACGACAATGTTTTTTTTTCACGCTCCACACCCCGCCATCTCTTTGATTGGGGAGACAACGGCGCGCGGTGAAAATAGAGGTTGTTTTATAGCCATAAAAATTATGACTATAATTATCAGGAGTCACCACCTAATATTAAAGTCACTAGGAACCTATTGATCTGCGAGAGTCTAAGTAAGGAGACTTGTTGTGCAAGGGAAAGACACATCACCCCTAAAGCACCCATCTAAGTTAAGCTGCATTGTTGTTTGATTGTTTTTCTAAGTTTGATTTTTTTTAAACTGCATTTTCAAACACCATTTTTTTTGCTTTCGGGTGTACTTTACAACATAATTTTACACCGCCGTTAAAAAACTTTTTTTTCTTATCTACGAATATACTTTACAATGTAATTTTACATCGCAGTTAAAAAACTTTTTCTTATCTACGGATGTACTTAACAATATAACTTTACACCCTAATAGATAAAATAAAATAATTATAATTTTTTTGATATTTTGGCCAAATTCCAACGGATAATCGTAAACCGGTTACGACAATATCCAATTTTAAAAAAAAATATGAGAAAAATTCAACATTTTTTTTTTACAAAAAATATGGTGGTAAAAAAGCTTGGAATCCGACTGTATGCATGAAAACAACAAAAAAAATTGTTTTTTTATACATGTTTTATGCAAAAAAAAATTGATGGGTTGACTGCCCAGCCCTGATGATGCAGGGTGGTCGGTCGACTTCTTGGAGGAGAGAGAGGTCAGTGTTGGTTTTAGAGAGAGAGAGTTGCTAGCCGATAGAGGGAGAGAGAACTGCAGGGGCTGGGGAACAGAGAAAGAGGAGTTGTCGCTGTCTACCGTGGGATGCCCTTTGTGGCTGGTGTTGCTGTTGCCGGAGCTGGGGAAGACAATGGGGTTGTTGGTTCATGCAAGGGTTTATATGTATATGTGTTTTATTTTGCAAATTTTCCCTCTATTCTGGTTGTGCTCCCTATGTCCCCTATAAATACCTTGCTCTCTTTAGGCATGAGGCAACCCTTTAGATGCCTATTGCATGCAGCAATGGGTTGCCTTCCTCTGCACTTGTTAAGGCAGCGTGCCTGCACAGTTCAGGTGGCGTACCTGCACTGTTCAGGTGATTGAACAGTGTAGTCACGTCCTGATGATTTTGGGAGAGGGTAAAAAATTCAATTAGGTCCCTCAACTTATAATTGCTCTAATAGCACCCCTAATTAGCTTTAAATTTTTAATTTTGTGCAATTGTATTCCCGTCAAAATTTCAACAGCAACCTTAGATTTGCGCGCCTTTTTTATTTTGGTCCTTGGTTTCTAATTTGTGCAATTTAACCCTTATTGACCATTAAACTCTCAATCATTTTCAATTTGACTTCTGACTCCGTACAATTGGCTTGGAAAAATTCAATTCTGTTTTTGAAAATTCCAATCTTCTCAATTGAACACGAATTAAGCTCGAGAACATGATTTTTCATTGATTAAGCCCTTAATAAAATTAATTTGACCAGTTTAAAGTATAATTAAATCTTTGCACTTAATTAAATCCTTCAATTGGACCCTAAATTAATTCTCAAACATAATTATAATATAAATTGACCCGTGATTAAATCAAATTGGCCTATAAAAAAAATAATTATGTCTTTCGGCTTAATTTTTATACAGATTTGTCCAATAATAAATTATTTTTTCCTTAAATCTATATTTTCCTGTAGCTTTTGGACAAAAAGGATATGATCGGGCTCTCGAAAACAACCAAATTTCCACATTGATTTTTCTACCAACACCGACCCTTTTTATTTTATTTCTGTTATTTTTGGGTAGATTTTGGGGAGTAACTCAGAAATTGGGTTATGACATACAAGACTACAGCTTTCATGAAGTATTAAAAATGAGAAAATTCTTTTTGAAAAACAGAATCTGCTATTTTGAAGAGAATAATTGCGACAACGGAAAAATCATTTTTGATATATTTTTATACACTTTTCAATGGTTTTGATGTACCAATATTAAAAAATTTATTTTGTTATATTTTTAATTGAAAAATATATTTTACAAACGTATCATGAACTACATTACTAAAACACACTTATAGAGAGTCGAGGAGAAATAGCTTAAGGCATCGTTTTTTTAAAGTTAATGATAAAAAAAAGTTAGAAAAAAATTTCATTTTGACTCCCACATACCTAGTATTCTGGCTCTGGTGGTCTTATTGGTGATTAAGAAATTGAAAATAAATAAATCCAGAGCATAAAACTCGTAATATCAAATATTTAATAATCTCCACCATAGTTTGGAGCAAAAACTACAATATTCTCTCCCACATTCGATGTTCACATATATTTATCAATTAACCGTTTTGTCGACGTCGACGCCGCCATCGCTACTGAAGTTGCCGTGACTGGGTCACACCCGACAGACATCAGTGACGTCTCCACCCCTATCCCCATCAAGATCTCCGCACCCCTGGATACCCTTTTCTTATTTTTTTGTGCCTTGATGAGCTCCTTTTGAGTTTCCAGAAGAAAACAATTAACAAGTAGAATATTTCAATTCAACTTTAATTTAATCGTGATATTTATATATATATATATATATATATACACACACATATGAAAAAACATGAAATTACCTCATATTCGGCTTTTTTTCCGGATTTAAGTGTCTCTATGTCCCGGCGAAGGCTTTCCCTGACATTTTCTTCTAAACAAACCCAGTCGTTAACCTGTCTTATGGTGGCATCTGATATAGAAATTAATAAAGTATATTAATATAAAAGGTAACTAAATAAATAGCAATACACACATGTATTTAATACCATACAGGTGGTGTCAGAGAAATATAAAAAAGCAATAAATAATTAAAATATTGTTATCCTCCGTAAAGTTGAATCATCACCTTCACATCCTCGTTCAAATTTGCGCATTCTGGACTGACAGCAGGAATCAACAGCAGCTTCAAATCCATCTCCAGATGCCTCATTCACCGTCCTTTCCAGCCTCGTCTGAAGACTTTTAAGAGCAATGGAACGTAGATGTTGCAGCATGGCAGCATAAGCTGGGCGTACAACCTCCATAACAGTGGCTGTCTTCAGTACTCAAAATACAAAAATATTGCAGGAGGTAGCACCCAACAAACGAAAATGTTCACACATCAAGGCCTTACTTTTAGTGCTTTTGCTTCCAGCTTTCTCCGATTTTCATTTCTGATACTCTCTTCATAATTGATGGCCTCCATGTCATATCTATATATACATTGAATTAAAACCAATATTAAAGACTCAGTGAGTAATATATATATATATATATATATATATATATATATATATATATATATATATATATATTCAGCTGAATTACATCCACCCTTCCCCACATTTTTCTTAAGTTGAACAAATAATTCAGCGGATTGGATACAGTTTAGCCCGGAGATTCCAAGTTATGTTGAGCAAGAAGTGTGCTGTCGTGTGGAAGAAAGCTTCTGTAATCGACGAAACCCATGTAATGACATACAGCTTCAGTGCCTTCCAACATTTTTATCCGTTCATTATATTTAGTGTTTGATAGTGGTTATTTTATTGAGTATTTTTTAAAATTTATTTTGGATTTCACCCCATTAAAATGATACAAGAATATAAAGAAAAATATTTTTTAAAAAAAATTGAGATGAAAATCTTTTTAGAAGCGTGGACCGCAAAAAACAAAAGATACAATGCAGCACAAATTGGTTTCTAAAATAGAGCAGGATGAACTTACAGACAGAGATAGTTTTCCAAAATACAACTGAGCTTCTCCCCAAACTCTGAAACTGGACCAGATTTAAGAGCTTCTCCCATGGCCAACCATGTCTGTATGAAATTAATTTAATATTGAGTGATTAAAATTTCACAGCAAGGTAGCACAGAAACTTTTGACGAAGAAACCATGAAAAAAGAAACACCTCGTCCAATTTCAAGCGACTGAGCTTCTCCTTGGCAATCTCTTCGCATCGAAATGTGGCAACCATCACCTGATAAACATAACGGAGAAACATTTTCACTCGGGAAAATCTAATTGAAGTTTATATATATTCATTCATCTTAAAATTAAGAAGTCGGCATTTAAGTAAACCTGGGGAGGAGGAAGATCCAGATCCTTGTTCTTCTTTACGGTTTCCCATATCTGTTGAGCACGAAGGGGAAGCCCTGAAGCAGGCTGGCCATCCTTCCTATCACCAGCAAGACCTCCCAAAGAGATGGAAAGGAAGAACCGCTTCCTCAGCCTAGCAACCTGAAAATTACATCACAAAAAACATCAGTTCAGGATTTTAATAAAATTATTCATAATTTTACCACTTGATGATCAAACAACTAAAAGTTTAATCTTACTACTTCCATTATTAATTATAGGAGTGGACATGTACGATACAGTCTATATCAGTTGGAACCAATTAATTTACCTGCTCTGTAAACTTCTTCTCCTCGAATTCATAGCTAGGCAAAGCAATGATCTCCACCTTCATTTCAATAATAAAAATATTTATTAATAATAAGAAGAAAAGCAAGAGATAAAGCTGAAGAGCTGTATCAATAATAATAATAAAAATTAAGTTATATATAAAGGTCAAAGAATAGAACACTACCATGTCAAAGTCTCATATTAAATTAAAATTTTAAGTTGTTAGTTAAAATTTTAAATTAACTTCGGATTGAATCTGATCCCCACCTTAATTTCATCGTTAAATAAACTTAGAAATTAAGTTTCTCAACATAGGCGAAGGAAATGAAATCAACGTACATTAAGGAACTCGTCCAAAAGAGTCCTTTTATGAGCATCAGCATGAGCAATTGCAGCCCATATCTGTATGATTAAGAAAAAATGTTTTGCAAAATTAATCACAACAATTATTTCAGAATGATTAAGAAGAGCTTATGCGCTAATAAACAACATACCTTCTCAATATCTTGCCTTAGAAGACGTTGCAGCAGTTCAAGTGGAGTCTATATTTATCCTCGCAAACAAAAAATAAGAGGGCATAGCTTCATTAATTAGTATAATCGTTCTTCATCACACTATATAATTGAAACCCTATTATCAAAGTGTACGCAAGTTGATTCAGACATTCCGAATACAAAAAATAAAAAGAGTCTACAACTGTAAAATCTCAGCAAACTCAGCAATTGACAGTGAGAGAACCGAGAGGCCAACTTGCCTTCTCTTCATTCTTCATTAGATTAAATAGGAAGATTACAACGGTTATAAAGTTTAAATAAGGAAATGTACAGAATTGCAGAGCATGTTATATGGGAACAATACAAGGGAGTGAGAGATTCAAGGGGACGTTGATCATGTTGAATCTTGGAGGATTTGAGCTGTTGTTGCAGATTTGATTGTGGAATTCTTTCCATAAGTGACTGGTCTAACATCCCCCCGCAAAGTAATGGGGAGTAAAATCACCATTAGTTTGGACCGAAGGAAGATAAACCGTGGAGCAGTATGACCCTTGGTGAAGACATCGCCAATCTGGTCTTGTGTGGAGATATACTTCACTTGAATGTCTTTGTTGAGGACTTTTTCTCGGATGAAGTGGTAGTCGATCTCGATGTGTTTGGTGCGAGCATGAAACACCGGATTGGATGCTAGAGCAATAGCACCAATGTTGTCACACCAAATTGTAGGAGTGGAAGACAATAGTATACCAAGTTCTTTCATAAGCATTCGTATCCAATAAAGTTCAGCGGTGACGATTGCAAGGCTGCGGTATTCTGCTTCTGTGCTGCTTTTGGAGACAATGGGTTGTTTCTTGGCTGTCCATGTGATGAGGTTTTGTCCAAGAAATAGCCCATAACCGGTTGTGCTGCGACGATCATCCGGGTTTCCAGCCCAATCGGAATCACAGTAGGCTTGTAATGTTATCTCTCCGGGAGTAAAGTAGATTCCATAGTCAATGCTCCCCTTAAGATAACGAAGTACTCTTTTGACAGCTACCCAATGAGGCTCTCTTGGGTTGTGCATAAATTGACACAATTGGTTGACCGCATAGGCAATGTCGGGGCGGGATATAGTGCAGTACTGAAGAGCACCAACCACGCGACGATATTCAGTTGGGTCGTCCAGGAGATCACCTGCTGTGGAGGAGAGTTTCGGCCCAGAAACTGTTGGGCAATTGAGAGGCTTAGCACCCACCATGTTGGTGCTGTGGAGGAGGTCTGTGATGAAACGAGTTTGGCGTAGGTGTAGTCCATTTGAGTCGCGGCTAGCTTGAACACCTAAGAAAAAACTCAACTCACCCAGATCTTTGACATCAAAAGAGTCATTTAGAAATAACAGAAATGAATCAATATCATGCTGATTAGAGCCAGTGACCAAGATATCGTCAACATAGATAAGCACATATAATTTTACAGAATCAGTGGCATAAATGAAAAGTGAGTAATCAGCAGTGGATTCGGTGAAGCCATATTCTAATAAAGATTGTGACAGGCGACGAAACCAAGCACGGGGTGCTTGCTTGAGTCCATACAAGGACTTGTGCAGGTGGCATACATAATCAGGGTGATTTTCATCTACAAACCCTTGGGGTTGTTCCATAAAAACTTCTTCATCCAAAAAACCATGTAAGAAAGCATTTGAAATATCTAATTGACGTATATTCCAATTAAATGACACTGCCAATGCAAGGATTATCCGAACAGTAGAGTGTTTTACTACAGGGGAGAAGGTCTCGGCATAATCAATGCCATATTGTTGATCAAAACCCTTGGCAACTAATCGCGCTTTATAGCGCTCAATACTGCCATCTGATAATCTTTTAAGCTTAAATACCCATTTATTGCGAACTATATGTTTACCTGGTGGTCGTGGACAAAGGGACCAAGTGCCATTTACCATTAATGCGTCAAACTCAGACCCCATTGCAGCACGCCATTGAGGAGAAGAGACTGCTTGTGTGTAGGTGGATGGCTCAGTTTCGGTGACAACACTGGAGAGTACCTGCAAGGGATGTCTAGTCGAGTATAGAGAGGTGAAATCGGGGAAGGATTTGGGTTTTGAGTTTCCAGTCATGGAACGAGTGACAACTCGATTGGAGGGTTGTTCGGTTTGTACTGGTGGTGTTGGGTTTTCTGGAATGGGATGAGATTGTGATGGAGGGGTTGGAGGGGAATCGGTGGATTGGTGAGGATTTGGGACTGGTGATGGTTCTGTTTGGATTTCGAAGGTGGGGGTACTTGGGAGGAGGATTTGGTGTAGGTGGTGTGTTTGGCTCAAGGATAGGGAGATCAAGAGCAGGAATAGGTGACGTGGGTGTTAAAGTGTGTGGAAATCTAAAGAGTGAAGAAGTCTTACCTGGGGAGACATTACTCGGTGAGGCAGGAGAAGAGTTGACTGTATCATGTTTTGCAGGAAAATCTTGCTCATTAAAAATAACATTGCGTGATATATATATGCGACCAGTGTTATAGTCAAGGCACCGATACCCACGTTGTTGGTTTGCATAGCCTATAAAAATACATTTTTTACTTCGAAAAGAAAGTTTATGATTTTCATAAGGCCTTAGTAAAGGAAAACATGCTGACCCAAAAATTTTAAGATGTGAGTATTTGGGGATTGTTTTATGTAGCATGTAGAAAGGTGTCAAATGATTTAAAACTTTTGTTGGGAGCCGGTTAATGAGATAGACAGATGTTAGGAAAGAATCAGGCCAATATGTATTGGGTAGATGAGACCGCGCTAAAAGTGTAAGGCCGGTTTCAACTATGTGGCGATTTTTCCTTTCGGCAATCCCATTTTGCTGTGAAGTATGAGGGCATGTCAATCTATGAAAAATGCCATTTTCTTGTAAAAAAATTTTAAAATTAGTGGATGTAAATTCACCACCATTGTCGGTTTGTAGTTGTTGGATTTTACAAGAAAACACATTTTCCATAAGAGTTTTGAAATTTTTAAAAATATCAAAAACCTCATTTTTGAATTTGATGGGATATAACCAAGTAAAGCGAGAAAAATCGTCAACAAAAATAACATAATATTTTGACCCACCAATAGATTGAACAGGAGATGTCCATACATCTGAATGAATAAGTGCTAAAGGGCGATTTGTTTGACGAGTCGAGTCATTAAAGGGTAATTGTTTAGATTTCCCTAAAGGACATGACGAACAAAAACCTAATTTATTTGATGTGGAAACATCTAAATATTTAGACATGACCAATTTATTTAAAACAACTTGAGATGGGTGGCCAAGACGATCATGCCACGTGTCGAGTGTGGTTGACACACCGAGTGAAGCCGCAAAGCAAGAAATTTTATTTGAGCAATATTTATTATTCGCAATCGGATAGAGTCCATTCTCAACTTGCCCTTGGAGTAGTAGTCGCCCCGTGTAGTTCTCCTTCACACAAAAATCATTACCGGTGAGTATAAAATAACAATCATTGTCCAAACAAAACCGATTAATAGAAATTAAATTTGAGGATGCATTCGGACAGTGTAGGACATTAGATAAAGTGAAATTAGAATTCTTTGAGGCAAGAGACGTAGTACCCATGTTTTGTATCACCAAACCTGAGCCATTACCAACAGTGATGGTTTCGTCTCCTTCATAGGGCTGTGAAGTTGTGAGATTCGCCGTGTTGTTGGTGATATGAGCATTAGCCCCACTGTCGGCATACCACATATGCTGGGTATGAGAGGAATTGCCTTCAGCAGCCATGGCAGCGAGATCAGACGGTGGAACACGGCCTTGGTAAGAAAAATTGAACCGATTGTAGCAATCAAGAGCCATATGTCCCTTCTTTGTGCAAATTTGGCATGTGGGTCTGTTGTCACCGGGATGATTTGTGTTGGGTTTGTTGGGAAAGGATCCCATATGAGCTGGGGAGCGAGAATAGGAATTGGGTGATCGGGGAGAATAGGAATTGGGTGATCGGGATGGGTTTGTAAAGCTCGGTCCTTTAGTTCTTTTTGGAGCCATTGATTTGGAATGGGTGGCTGCAAAGGCAAGATTTGTTTCAGTGGTTATGACAGTGTTTGAGGCTTCCATTAACGTTTCAAAGTTAAGGATTTCGGTCTGAAAATCATCAAGGGATAGCTCTTTTTCTCGGGTTGCAAAGTTGAAGGCAGTGATGAATGGCATAAATTGTGGCTTGAGTCCACTCAAAAGGTAAGAGATAAGATCTTGCTCGTCCACTGGTTTACCTGCAGCAGAGAGTTGATCAGAAAATAGCTTGGCCTCTTCAATGTAGGAGAGGCAATTTCGGCTTTCCTTGTGATATGGTCTGCAGTTGGCGTTTGAGAAATGCCACACGAGACCTTGAGGTTGAAGAAAAACGGGCTTGCAGTGCATCCCAAACCTGTTTAGAAGTCTCTAGATTGAGTACTGTAGAGACAAGTTTCTCAGTAATGGAGGCATAGAGCCAACTGAGAACACTATTGTCCTTCTTGGACCAGGTGGAGAAGGCAGGATTCAATGATCCATCTGATAGAGTCTTGGCTGGAGCAGGGTTGGTGCTGTCAACAAGACCAACCATGTCATGACTCTTTAAAAACACAAGAAATTGGATCCTCCAGGTGAGATAATTGGGGCCATCCAATTTCGGGAATTGAGGAGTTTGAAGTGAAGAGGCCATTTGGTGCGGAAGCAAGGATTGGAAAAAAAATGTTTTGAGCGTGAGCTTTAGGGCTCTGATACCATGTAAAATCTCAGCAAACTCAGCAATTGACAGTGAGAGAACCGAGAGGCCAACTTGCCTTCTCTTCATTCTTCATTAGATTAAATAGGAAGATTACAACGGTTATAAAGTTTAAATAAGGAAATGTACAGAATTGCAGAGCATGTTATATGGGAACAATACAAGGGAGTGAGAGATTCAAGGGGACGTTGATCATGTTGAATCTTGGAGGATTTGAGCTGTTGTTGCAGATTTGATTGTGGAATTCTTTCCATAAGTGACTGGTCTAACAACAACCCCATTCCTTTAAATAAAATTAATAGATACTCAAATACTACAATAACTCTCTTTTGATTTTTTTATAAACTACGAGAAAACATATTTTTACAATCTATTCTAATGAAATATCATTATTATAGGGGGCAAAATACTAAACCATTGTTAGGTCACGGAGGACAAACAGCAGGCTTGTTTTGCTGGAGCGAAATGAACGGGCCATGGCCTGCATGCATGTAAAATGATATTATTTGAGAAACTAATTTATTAACTTTTATTTTATGAAAAATATCTTTGATTTTAGTAATTATATCAGCATAGGCTAAAAACTACTGCTTGACCAAAGGCAAATGGCTTAGAGTACCTCAAAAAATGTTTTCAGAAGGGGTATATGCGCAGCATGCTCTCGACCAATATCATGGCACCACCTGTATTTAAAAATTGATTTTTTAAACTCAAGTTATTTAAAAGATTAATCCATAATTTAAAGGATCAACTCGTGATTAAGCTCATCTGGTCGAAACTTAATGAGTCGGATTAACTTTAAGGATTTTTTTCTTAATATTTATTTACAATGGCACTATTTCTGTTATTTTAAATTAATGTTGAACATACAAAACTCACATGTTTATGATTACAATGTCAGCAATTGCCAAAGCGAATAGAGCGCTTTGCTTTTCGAATGTTGCGCCGTCCTGAGAGCATCACAAATTCATTTTCGCAGTGTAAGTATAATTATAATATATGAAATTAATTTCACACTTATCGTTAATTTCATATAAATATAAAGCAGAAATTGAAGAATAATTTTAACTCAAACGTTAATGATTACAGTTAAAACTCTACTTAATTGACATCATTAAGAGCTTATGATTCACAATAACCTTATGTAATGATTAATAATATCAGTGAAAATTAGACAAAGAATCATTAATACTACTCTTTCGTTCCAAAACTACTTAAACACTCCATTTACTCCTTGATGGAATTAGGCAAAGAGATCATTAATGGCAGGCACAGCTAGTCAATAGAACTATTCTGTTTAACACAAATTATTAAGAGAATTAATTGATGCTCAAATACTAATGCAAAGCCAGATTAGTTAGCTTATACTTGGCCTCTTCCCCCGCTGTCTGATCCCTCCACGTCTATGGCGATTGTGAAAGGCTCGATACCAGTACTCTTCGCAATCCAAATGCCTTTCGTTGTTTGACTCCTGAAAATATAAACAAGCTTAATTATTTTTCATACCATGGAGGGAAACTATATAGTAAATAAACAGTTTTAAAAATTATGAAATCTGACCTTCCATCATCTGCATCCATCATCCTGAAATCTGTCTGGAAGAGCTTATTCAAGAGGGTGCTCTTCCCTTTTCACCAGATTAAAGAAGGCAAATTAAACAATTTATATTCTTTCTGCATGCGATAAACACACAGATCACCACAGAAACAACTATGTAAAAAGAATACATACCGCCACTTTGGGGGCCCATGATTGCAACGACAGCGTAGGAGACACCGCGTCGGGAGAGGTTGGTGGTCCTCGAGAAGTTTTCGAGTCCTTCCCTGTTGAAAACACCGTCACCGCTAATCAGCTGGAAGCTGCAGCAATCTTCCGCCATTATTAACTATAGCTCAGCTTTGGACGTGTTTTTAGGTTAGTACTGTTTTGGACGTAAAGTATCTTTCTGGGAAACTCAGGTTTTGATTTTTATTTCTTAGGATTGTTTACACAGATGAAGTTTACACTAGTTTGTTTCAAACTAAGGTACTTCAATTTATAGATCGATATACATGGCGAAAGACAATAGCAATTTAGGGTTTTGTTAAAGAAAGAAGAAGTGGGTGGGTGGCGTAGAGTTTTTCACAGAAGCTGATTATGTATATAGACTCAACTAGATAGTGTCTGGTTTCTCACAAGTAATAATTGTGTCAACTAAAATTGCTTTTCAATTTTCTGGCATATACCAACATGCTTTGTCCATTGATAATACTCTTCGTAGTAATTTAAAAAATATATAGAATAGAAGTAGAAAAATAATAAAAATAAAAACAAACATTATTTATTATAAATTTTAACATTTGTGCATTCAAATACAATAAATCAAAAATAAAGGCAACTCTTATTTTAGTGACAATTTGCGTACGTAGGGCTTTTTTTGTTTAATTCTTAATCTAGTGCCAAGTGCCAAATCAAGTTGGTTGATAAATTTATTAGAAAATAATATTTAAGTTGGTCCTTATAATCAACTCTTATTTAAACATACTTTATATATGCTGATTAAGTAGTCATTGGATTTGCACCTTTTTTTAATTTTTAAGATGATTTCAAAATTCTAGAAATAATTAATTTAAAATAAATAATTTTTAAGGTATATAGTCAACTCTTGTTTTAGTGACAGTTTGTGTAAGGTTTTCGTTGACTCTTAATCTAGTGTCAAGTGCCAAATCAAGTTGGTTGAGAAATTAATAAGAAAAAAAATGATTAAGATGGTCTTTATAATCAACTCTTATTTAAACAATGTCGAATGTATTTCTTTTATCTATCTCTATCTTGACTTGATAAATACTTTATGCTAATTAAGTAGTCACAAGATTTATATTTCATTACTTAGAGTTTCGATATAATGTTTCAAAAGTATTTTTTTTTAATTTTTGTTTCAAAATGATGGGGATTTTTTTTGTATTTTTAGATTATTTTGATGTGATAATATCAAAAATAAATTTACTTAATCAAACTCAGGTTATGTGCTTGGTTGACCGGAAACCTAGGTGATTTGACCTAGTCGTCTCAAAGCCTAGACTATTCACCCAAAAAAAAACCTGGAAAATTCATCCAGTCAAACTCCAATTACCTATGTATGGCATCATTTTAAATTATGCTTCATACATCTCATGAGAATGCGATGTCGTGACGATAATTTTCTAGAGTGTTCAAGAGGATTTTGGTTGTGTAGAAAATCTTCATCTGGTATTATATTTATTAGAAACCCTAACCATTCTTTTAGATATTATAGTCATGGACTGGTTGCATGAATGAAATATATTAGCACCTTTATAAGCCTTAACTAATATAAACTGCATTGTTTTTTCTTTGTTTGCTATGACTTAATGGTAATTTTAAATTCTATCAATCTATTGGGAATTTGCTTCAATGACAATCTCTAGTTTTCTAAGTCAAGGACGTGGTCTGAAGAGGTGAAATGTGTTTAATTATCATTGAGGGTTTTTTCGAGACAAATCTTAAAAGTTTTTCTATTGTATCTTTCCAAATAATATTTTGGATACAATTTCTTGGAATTTTTATATTTATATTATAAGTGAATAAGTTATATTATTCCTGATAGTATTTTGGATTTTAATTAATCTTATGTAGGTTTTTCGATCCTTATATTGAAAATGAGTCATAATAATATATGTCATAACCCAATTTATGGGTTATTCCTCAAATCTACCCAAAAATAACAAAAATAAAATAAAATGGGCTGGTGTCGGCAGATAACCCTTTAACTTGATTTTTCCATGGCCAGGTTGACTTGAATCCTTGGTTTGACCATAAACCAAACCAAAGATTTGGGTTTGACCCGAAAACAAGCCAAAACAAAATTTTGTCAGAAACTCAAAAAATAAATTGGTCAAAATGCATCAAAACCGAGGAAAAATGAAGAGCATGAAGAGCACTAAATAAGATTAAATTCAAACTTGACAAAGTGACTCTTAATCCTAACTAGATTTCATGAAATAAAATGAACATAAAGGTTGTAAATCATGTAAGGATCAATAATCAAGCAATGAAATTCAACAATTATCACATAATGATCTTGATTTGGCTAAAATAGGTCTCGGTACAAAAAACAAAATTCTAAGATTAAAACTCATAAAAAAAAACCCAATTATTAAATAAAAAAATCAATGAAGTGTCTAGTGAGAAGAAATGGAAAAACCCTAGTCTAAATCATGAAGCTAATATAATGTTTTTTTCCAAGAACATTATCTTATAACCCAAAAAATACCTATATATACCCAAGACTGTCAAGACTTGAAAATTGTCTTCTAGGCCTCTAAATATATTGCTTTTAGTACTCATAAACCATATTTTCAATACTTGGCATAGTTAAATCAAAAGAACTAACAAAAAAATCAAATCATCAAAATCATACATACATCTTCCATAACCACATCCCTAATGACAACCAACAAAAATATCATTTTTTTATTCAAAACTCACTTTGTAAACACTTGACACCCCATCCAAACTTCAGAACCAAGAACATACACTAAAAAATATAAAACTTAAATAAATTTACGGCTAAATTTCAAAATCATTTTATTTCATTTAATTTAAATATTTGAGTATATTCTACTATCAACAACATTAACAATCAACTCTAAGCATTATTATACAAAGAAAAAATCATAATTTATGCATTAATAAAAATCAAAGCTTGAAGAAATATAATGAAAAAATGTTCATAAACATAATAAAACATGCAAGAATATGGTAATGATTGATTTGGAAGGTGTTACTGGCACAAAAGAATTAAAGAGAATTCCCTTTTCAAAAGAAAATAAATGAAGACGCATTTATCCAGTCAAAACTCGTTAACATCTAAAACAACTTAGGAAGGTGGAGAGCAATGCAAAACTAAACCTTTAAGTCCTTCAAAATCACTATAAAGTGTCATTAAAAATTTTACCAATCATTGTTGCTCTCTACGATCAATATAGGCACCACATGCCTTTAATTTTGTTGATTCTGTAAGACCCAATTAATCCTAAAGATATGTCATCACAGAATAAAACTCCTGAACATTCATATTATTCTTGTGAAAAGCTCATATGTCATTCTTCAATTGATATTGTTTTGCAAAATTCAATTGAATGAACAACCTTCATAGATTGTCCCAAACTACCTATGTTGGTTCATACTTTGACAGGTACGTCCTTAACATAGCTTTTAATCCAAGTAATAATTTTTATATTGTTTGCTACTAGACATCTATCAAAACAACATAACTGTCATCAATATTGTTAGATTCCACTGGAATTCCATTAGCATACCCCCGCATCTTTCTACCCTTAAAAAAATTTCTCGTTACATACTCTAGTACGAAAATTCTTTCCATTCAAGCTCACACTCACATACTAAAGTGAATTATCTCTTCAAGTAGTCATTATGAACAAACAAAGAAAAAATAGAATGTACAAAGAAAAAGAAGAAAAATTACAGAATGCAAAAACTAAAAGAAAAATAAAATACCATATTGCATAAACCAAATTAATGATCACTTAAAAAAAAAAGGTGTATTCCCCTTTGATACCAAGTTCAACAATCCAAATAAATGAAGAGAAAATGCAAACATAAGAGAAAACGCTAGCGTTTGATAATGAATAACTTTAATACGTAATTAACTTAACCTAAATACAAAAAGACAGTATATAAATTAAAGCAAAGAACCTATAATACCCTTAATAAATAATAAAATAAAGTAAAGTAACTCTATATTCTTATCATTCATAAATAATAGAATTTTATTTATAAAAAAATTAGTATCCATCAAATATAGAACATGTATTTTTCTAGTTTAGTTCATTTCTTTTTTTCATGATAATTTAATCAAATCTGACTATAAAGTGAATAGTTGTGGAATTTTTATATTAATAGCATGCACTGAGAGATTCAAATAATAAAAATTTATGCATTCAAATAAAATATAAATAAAAAATGAAAATGAACTAAAACACTTAATTAAAAAAATAGCATTTATATAAGAATTAATTGAAAATCAACATACACTTAATCAAAAACTTGATTGAAAATCAACATACACTTAATCAAAAACTTAATTGAAAATCAACATGTGCAAATCATAAAATTTGATACATTAAATAATAACTATTTTTATATCTCCCACCACAATAGTAAAAGAGCTAAAAGAGCTCAGGGTTGTTACTGTAGCATGTGACTCATTGGCACTGTGGACTGGACATTTTTCGTCCGTGCGTCGCGCGAGTTCGTCCACCCCTTTTTTTTTTGTTTTTTTCCGCCTATGAACAGTGTAATAACAATTTTAGCCCCGGTAATAAGACAAAATAACATTTCGACTGAGGGATAAGGGCGTAATTGCGCGCGTACGGACCGGTCTGGTCCGCCGCAACCTTTTTTTTTTAAATGGCTAAAGACTATTATAGCCCCTAATAAGACAAAATTTATTAATTAGGGACAAGGCTATAACGCTAACTGACTATTATTATTTATTTATTTTCTGAAATTCTGTCGGCGCGTGCGGTTCACGCGACCGACAGTATTCCGTCTCACGCCCCTTTCAAGTGGCGCGTGTGGTCTGATACGGTGGCCGGAAATAGGCTATCGGCGTCTAATCCGGTCCGCCTACGCTTGGTCTTCCTCCCGATGCGGCGGGTTTTTCCACACGGTGGCCATGGACGCGGCGGTGGCCGGTTAAAGCTGGTTGCACCGTTTCTCTCTCTCCTGCACGTCAAAGTGCAGAAGAGCCCCCCGAGTTTTGTATACTTTCACTTCGATCCCTTGACTTTTAATTGTGTATATGGGCCTGATTTCAGTTATATAAGTTTTGATTTTGTTCGATTGGGTCCTTCAATTGCAATTAATTAAATGTTAATGTTTCACTTCGGTCCTCCATCTTTTAATTTCCGGATTGGGTTGAAAAGGCTGAATATATTCGGTACAGAAGTTTCAATTTTTGCAAATTTGTCCTTTAATTGAAAATGTTAATAAATCTGATTTTCATTTCAGCCCTTCAACTTTTAATTTTTGATTTTAATCCCTTTATATTTTATTTTCATTTCAGCCCTTATACTTTTATTTTTTAAAATTTCTAATATAACCCCTACTTTTGTCCATGTATATATAAGTGTGTTTAACACAATAATAATAATAATAATAATAATAATAATAATAATAATAATAATAATAATAATAATAATAATAATAATAATTTAATTGTTTTTCTTACTTGCTTCTTTGATAATGTTTTTTATTTTTTTTTCTTCGGATAATTTGATAATTTTTATTTTTTTGGCAGTAATAACAATGATAATTTTTATTTTTATTTCTATTTTATTTCTTTGTTTTATCTTTTGTTCAAGTTTCTAGCATATTTTTAGTCTTTCATTTATTTTTATTTCTTTCATAATAATAATAATAATAATAATAATAATATTTTAATTGTTTCTCTTACTTACTCTTTTGTTAATGTTTTTGAGTGTTTTTTTTTTCAGGATAATTTGATAATTTTTATTATTTTAATAGTAAGAGCAATGATAATTTTAGATTTTCAAACTTTGATTTTGCTATTGTTATACTAGGGGGTGTTGAGCTATTTTATTATATTAAATTTCTCATAAATAAATATTATATTTTTATTTTGGTCCAGCAAATCCTATAAAAATTGTTTACTCAACCCGCAACATAGAACATATATTTTTTAAAATTTTCAAATTAAATGATTTTTTCTAATAATAATTTTTTTTTTCTTTGATCATCTATTATATTTTTTTATGTGGTCTTTCTTATATTCTTTTTATTGGTTTTATTGTTATTATTTTCAGGTTAGATGAATTTTTTTTTCCTGATAATTATGATTTTTTTTTGTTAAAGTTATTATGATTTTTTTTCTTTTATTTATTTCTGTTCTTTATTCATCATTAACACAATAATAATAATAATAATAATAATAATAATAATAATAATAATAATAATAATAATAATAATAATAATAATAATAATAATAATAATAATAATAATAATAATAATATATTCTTTTTCTTGCTTACTCTTTTGTTAATGTTTTTGAGTGTTTTTTCTTTCGGGATAATTTGATAATTTTAATTGTTTTTGCAATAATAGTAATAGTCATTTTGTATCTAATATTACTGGAGATAAAAGACAACTCAAGAACAAAAAATAGACAAATTTACCTAGGTTATCTACAATTAAAAAACGATACAAGTCACTTTTTTCTCGATTACACTGTTTCTTTTAAATGGCAAACAAGTCATTATTATATGTTTTAACATTTATTGCATATTATCGCCTAAAAATATATAAAGAGATAAAAAAAAATGACCTCGGATTTTTTGCATTAAAAAAATTAATATCAGCATTCTTAAATACATTTAATATAATAATATGATGAATAAATCTTATAAAATAATAGAAAAATTTGGCTTTAAATTTTAATTTTGTGCTCTTTTGTTCAGGTTTATTTCATAAAAAAAAATTGGATTTTTAATATTAAAGATCTAATATTACCCGGGAAAAAATACAACTCAAAAAAACAAAAGGTAAACAAATTTGCCTAGATTATCTACAATTAAAAAATATACAAAACACTTTCCGTTTTGACTACACTATTCTTTTTAGATGGCAAATAAGTAATTATAGTACGCAAAAAAATTATATTTCTTTTTTAAAAAAAAATGCAATCTTTTTATTTATAATGTGTCAGATCTAATATTACTGGGGGGGAAAGGCAACTCATATTTGTTTTTTACAAATTTACCTAGGTTATCTATAATTAAAAAATATAAAAATCACTTCCCATTTCGATCACACTATATAGTATGTGAGACTAAGTATATGTGTTTAATATTTATTTAATATTATCGCCTAAAAATATATAGAGAAAAAAAAATGACCTACTATTTCTTGAAAAAAAAAATTAATATCGGTATTCTTAAATATATTTAATATAATAATATGATGAATAAATCTTATAAAAAAAACTTTGCCTTTGAATTTAAATTGATATTTTAGACTCTTTTTTTTTCCTTTCAAGAAATGGTGATATTTTTTTCACGTGTATTTTTAATTTTGTAGTGTCCAAGTCAGTTGTTCTTTTTTAACCGGGTTTCTTTTTTTTGTGTTTGTTTTTACCAGAGTATCCGTGACAACAAATTTCTAATAAATCATTTCACCTTCTTAGCAAATTTTCTAACAAATTTTATCAAAAAAAATTTAGCAATAACAATATTCAATCACATTTTTTGTTGAAAAAAACTATTTTTAACAGATTTTATCAATTAAAATTATATTAATTAAATATTAAAATAATAAAATACAATATTTATAAAATTAATCAATCTTCTACATAAATAAAAAAGTCTAACGAAACGGGCAAATCGGCTCGTCAATGAACTAAATCATCGCAGCCGATGCCCCCAGCCCTGTTGCAGTTGCCATGATTGGATCATTAACCGTCGTCATTGCCATCCCCCCAGTTACCCCGCCACGACCCAGTAGAACTCTTATGTTTCTTGATTCTCTTCTTTTCAGCCTTAAGAAGAAAACACCAAGTATTACGTGACTATTATGTAGAATATATATATATATATATATATATAATGTTTTATTTGAATATATTTTGGTATAAGTATATTAAAAAGATTGAAAAACACAAAAAAAAAATATTAACACGTTGTTTCTGTTTTTGTTAATAGATTCTTTAATATTGATCTCGCAAATTATTTTTTTTATAATTTTAAATCGTTTTAATATACTAATATTTAAATTAACTTTTAAAAAATGAAAATATAAGAAATGAAAAAAGAAGACAACTTTTGTCATAGCCTTCTTACAAAAGAAGAAAACACAGACGGCCCAATAATAGCATAAAAATCCGCAATGGCACTATCGTAATTCTCTGCCAAGTTATCTTCAGATATCATTGAATAGTCCCCGCCCTTGACTACTGGACAGAATAAAAATATTTGTTAGTTTCATTCCGTTCCGGCTGGAACGGCCGAAACATTTTGTACTATTAAAAAAATTAAGATGAAACGGTGTAGTTTTTGTCTTGGTTTTAATTCCGGCCCGTTCCGGAAATTCAGCTAAATTCTGACCGGAACGCCTTGGTACTATTCCGGTCATGCTGTTCCGGCTCAAAATCATAATATTTCTTTTATTTTAGAACATTTTATTATCATAATATTTTAGAATTTTAGAGATGTTTCTAATTTTGAGATTATGTTTGTTTGACTTTGTGTTTGTATTGTATAATTTAAAGTTAATTTCTCTTGAATTTAAATTATACTTGTTAAATTAATATTATATGAACAATACAACCCCGAAACAGCACGCCAAAATGCTTCGAAACCAAAACGTTTCATTCCAATAGAAAAATCGAAACGACAACCGGAACGGTATTGACAATCTTAAAATAAATGATAGATGAAAGGGTTTTATCCCACTTTTCCTTTTGCGGTGATTGTAACACACGCTCCAATCGTAGAGGTTAGCCAATTGGGCCTCACAAGAATCCATGGCCCTCTTTGTACATGACCTGTTTCTAGTTATAATGGCGCGTGGGTTAAATATTTTTTGAGAGATTTTGTAAGAAAAATCCATATATTTTTCAAGAAATAATAAATGTATGGGATTTAATGCAACTACTGGACATGTTGAAATAATTGTATAAATCATATAGATTGGAAGCTCAATTGGACCTACCGCAAGTATATATACTATTCAAGAATCATGAAGCTAATAAAATTAAAAAATAATGACCAAATCTTAAATGTTTTATTGTGGTGAATTTTAATTTTTTTTTCATATGCACTCTATCCACTCTATCACATAAAGAATTAATTATAATATTTTTTTTTTCAACAAAATTTAAAATTTAGAAATTAATTAAATTTTATTGATATATTTTTTAAAAAAAATATTATATTGTGGTGCAATATGTTTTATATATAAAATATTTTTTTATTTTTGATATCAACACATCTAAATCATAAGAAAAAATAACATCAATTTGATGTTTTTAAAAAATAAAAAATATGATAGTCATTATAAGCTTACAATATCATTAGTTTCAGGGTATATGGGATTAATTGAGGTCCGTGTAAACTGGCCCGAACATCCATAATAATAATAATAATAATAATAATAGCAGGAGTATTATTATTTTGGACCTGATGACTGGTCATATGAGAAGCCAGAGCAAGATTGAGTTAGCTTTTTCATGCTCCCTTTTTCGAGACTTGATTTCATGCTGTTGTTTAAAGAAGTCAAATCCTTACTAAGATTGCTGATTTAGGCAAAAAAAAAATACATTGATGTGGGCTACCCTGACAAGGATAAGTGGCTCTATAAGAGCATCTCCAATGAAAGTAGGCATTTTGAAAAGTCAAATCTTTAAAATAGATGTTTGAATAGTATATATATAGTTTTTTTATTGATGTGTGCTCCAATGGTAAAAGTCATTTTGGAGAGCCATTTGTTTTTATATATTATTTTAAATATAGTACAATTATTTTGTATGTAATTTAATTATATAATTAATTATACAATTACTAGGAGTAAGCTATATAATTGAATAATTACTTTTGAAAAATCCTCCAACAATAAAATTATTATTTTTTAATTATATTTAAATAAAAAAGAATTTAAATATAATTAAAAGACCCGTAATATTTGAAATTTAAAATTTAAGCTACTTATTGTATGTTTTTCAAATAATTTGTATGCTTTTTTATGGTTGTTATATTTGAAGTTAATTAATGTTATTTATTGTTTTTGAGTGTTAGAAAAACTTAAAAAAATGAAATGAACACATTAATATATAACCAATAAGTTTAAACATAATTAATTAAAATACATTCCATTACATATAATTCAATCAAATTAATTACAAATTAATACCTCTATTTTTTTTATACTAACTATTATTATAATAATTATATAATAATTAATATTATAATTAATAATTATTATTACTATAATTAAAACCCGCCTCACCCGTACATTCCCTCACTCAAAGTAAAAAGTTAAGAAACCCTACTACCCCATTCTTTATCTTCTTCCCTCCTCCATTTTGAGCCATTTTCCACTTTCTTCGACTCTTTCACCCAAATCCATACCTCCTCCTTATAAACAAAACCCTTTAGCCTCTTCACAAAGAAACCTTCTAAAATTCAAATCCCATAGTAGTAGTAGCGGTAGCTCTCTCTGTTTCAATTCGAAATCTTAAAATTCAAATGGTGAGCTATTCAAGCCCTTGTTTTCACTTCTCATTTTCTATATTGCAATAATCCCAAGACTTTGTTTTTATTTTCTTTTTGATGATATTTATTAGTAATTGGTGTAGGCTTTGCCGAATCAGCAAACTGTTGATTATCCAAGCTTCAAGCTTGTGATTGTTGGCGATGGTGGCACAGTTATGTATTATTGGCCAAACAAATATCTCTTCATTTCTATTTCTGTTAATTAGCTCATTTTGTTGCCAACATTCCAACGGCTAGTTTAACGGCTATTTTTATTTTTTGCCTCCTGGATCAATATATGTAGGAATGCCTTCAGCCGAGAAGAAGAGGCAAAATGGCTCCTGGGATGGCTCTCCTGTTGGAGAGCAGAAATTGATAAAAACAGCCATATTTTTAAATATTTGGTTTTGGCTCCCAGTATAGCTCCTACTGTTGGAGATGCCCTAAACATGGCATTAATAACCAGCCTGCTTTCACTATCTTTGCCTAAAAAATTAATAGTTTATTTAAAAAAAACATAAAAATAGTTTAAATCTAAAAAATGTTCTAAATTATTTAAAAAAAAAAACATGTTTAAATTATTATAGCAAATAAGTCATAAAGATATACCAGCCTACTTTCACTATCTTTGCCTAAAAAATTAATAGTTTATTTTAAAAAAACATAAAAATAGTTTAAATCTAAAAAATGTTCTAAATTATTTAAAAAAAAACATGTTTAAATTATTATAGCAAATAAGTCATAATGATATACAAGCATGTCAATTAAGAAGTTAGCACGAGATCACGAGTGTAAGATGACGAAACATAACACAACTATAAAGTATAAACTAGCCTAGAACTTTGAGTTATGATTTAGGTGAATTAACT